>ML838790.1:0-29516 GCA_009831015.1 Picea engelmannii
AATCACATGTGTAGGATCACTAATATAATGTCTCTAAAAAGATACATGAAAAACATCATGCATACGCCTCAAGGAATCAAGCAAGGCTAGTTGATAGGCCACGGGCCCCTTTCTCTCCACAATCTCGAAAGGTCCCATGAACCTAGGAAAGAGTTTAGCTCCCTTTCCAAACTTGATCAAACTCTTATGTGGTTTAACCTGCAAGAAGACTCGATCATCAACCTCGTAACTACGGTCGACTCGGTGTTCATCGACATAACTCTTGTGTCGATCCTGTGCTTCTTTAATCCTTTGTCTTATAGTTTGCATTTGATCTTCCATTTCTTGGATCAGTTCTAGTCCCACCAGGACCCTATCCTCAAGATGATCCCAACTCAAGGGCATCCAACATGGTCACCCATAAAGAAACTTGAAAGGTGCCATTTTAATGGTGCTCTAGTAACTGTTGTTGTAAGCGAACTCTACTAGAGGAAAGAATTCTTCCCAACGCTTTTGTTGGTCCACCACATACATGCGCAACATGTCCTCCAAGGTCTAGTTCATCCGTTCGGTCCGTCCGTCAGTCTTTGGGTTATATGCAGTACTAAAGTTAAGTTGGGTTCCCAGGGCCTCTTGGAAACTCATACAAAATCGTCTAGTAAACACCGATCCTCGATCGGATATAATCTTCTTAGGTATGCCATGCAGCCTCATAATCTTACTGATGAAAACTATAGCTATGTCAGGTGCCTGATACGTCGTACGCACAGGAATAAAGTGATCACTCTTCATCAGAGTGTCTACTACTACAAAAATCAAGTCCTGTCTCCTTGCCATCAGTGGCAACCCAACAATAAAATCCATCGAAATAACCTCCCATTTCAATTCCGGGATGGCATGTGGTTGAAGTAATCCTGTTGGGTGTCTATGTTTAGCCTTTACCTGCTCACACTCTAGACATCTGGCCACATAGTTGACTATGTCGGCCTTCATTCCTTTCCAGAAGAATAAGGGTTTAAGGTCTGCCCTCATCTTCGTGACTCCCGAGTGAGCCATGTAAACTGCTTTATGAGTCTCGCTCAAGATCAACATCCTCAACTTGTCGTTTGGCGGTATGTAAATCTGACTTTTAAAACTCAACAACCCATCACCATCAAATGAAAATCCCTCATATCGTGGTACCATCATTGTGTTTTGTCCGATAAAGCCCTCGACCTCTTTGTATCAGTCATCGTCACGCTGTAAAGTTAGAATCTTTTCACATAGATTCATTTGAAGAGGCAACACTGAAAAGATGTCTGGCCTCCGACTCAAAGAATCCACCACTCGGTTCATTGTTCACTTTATGTAAGTAATCTCAAAGTCGTACTCGCTAAGCAATTCTGACCAACGCTGTTGTCACACGTTCAGGTCGCTTTGCATGAAAATGTGTTGTAGTCCACAGTGATCAGTCTTTAGATCAAATTTTATTCCAACGTGGTAGTGTCTCCAAACCCTCAAGGCATACACTATGGCTAATAACTCCAAATCATGCGTCGCATAGTTCTCCTCATGCCTTCTCAGTTTCCTAAAAATGTAAGCAATCACTCGTCTGTCTTGCATCAAGACTCTGCCTAAACCATCCTTGGATGCGTCAGTGCATACCAAGAAGTCCGCGTCCATGTCAGGGACCTTTAGTATCGACACTATCGTAAACAACTCCTTAAGCCTCCAAAATGCTTCCGCGCATTTCTCGGTCCAAATAAACTTCTTGTTTTTCTTCTACAATTCCCTGATCGGATTTGCTATCTTCAAAAATCCCTCGAAAAACCGTCGATAGTATCCTACTAAACCCATAAAGATACACACTTCCGTGACATTCATCGGTGCAGGCCATTCCATAATAGCCTCGACTTTGGCTAGATCCATGGCAATACCTTCGCTGGAGATGGCATGCCCTAAGTAGTGAATCTTTGGTTGATAAAATGAGCATTTGGATAACTTCCCATACAATTTGTGATCTCGCAGACACTATAGTACCAAGCGCAAGTGTTTGTCATGCACCTCCGTTGCACGAGAGTAAATAAAAATATCATCAATGAACACTTGGATGAACTTGTCCAACTACTCGCGGAACACCCCATTCATCAAACTCATAAATACCCCTAGGGCGTTTTTCAGTCCAAATGGTAAAAAAATAAACTCATAATGTTCAAACCTCATCTTAAAGGTAGTATTAGGGACATAATACTCCTTGATCCACAACTAGTGATACCCTGATCGCAAATCGATCTTGGAGAACATTGTCACACCCTTCATTTGATCGAACAAATCATCAATTCTCGGCAAGGGATACTAATTCTTGATCGTGGCCTTGTTCAGTTGATGGTAGTCAATGAAAATCCTTGAATATCCATCCTTCTTTCATATGAAAATAGCCGGTGCACCCCACGATGACACGCTAGGACGTATCAGTCCCAGGTCTAGAAACTCCTTCAGTTGCATTTTCAACTCTTTTAACTCTGGGGTCGACATCTAATAAGGCGTTCTTTCTATCAGTTCAGTCCCCAGTTTTAGGTCTATGGTAAACTCCAAATCTCTCTCCGGCGGCATCCTCGGTAACTGCTTTGGGAATACATCAGCAAACTCTCTCACCACCGGAAGGTGTTCTAGACCTTTCGCTACTCCCTTCTTGCTTAACGCAAGGATCGCATAAAGCTTGCACCCCTTGCGCATACTCTTCCGTAACTGTAAGGAAGAGACGAACCTCAGGGAAAATCCCTGGTTCCGTCCTACAATCACATGTCTCTCTCCCTCGTCATCGATCAAGCTCATTTTGTCTTACAGTTGATTATCGCCTCATGTGATTCCAACCAGTCCATACCAATCACGACATCATAAGATCCTAGGATTGTGACGTACAGGCTGGCCCTTGTGACAAACTCTCCCAGGTTAAGGATACATCTTGTAACCTTTCCTCCAACCTTTTGTTTGGCTCCCGAAGCCATCTCTACAAAGATAAACTCATCCTGTTTGACTGCCTTTACCTTAATCCTTTTTAGCGCTGCACAAGAAATGAAACTCTTGGTAGCACCGAGATCTATCAAAATACTAAGGGTCTGGTCAGCGATGGTACCTGTCGTCGCAAGCACAGTCAACTAATTCGTTTCTTGACGGTTATTCACCGCTACATGAATCCGATGGGCCTTGCCCATATTTCCCACTGTAGTGGGTCCGAATGATCCAGATGCTCTGGTCCTGTCCATAATACATTCGCGCTAGTAGTGTGGCTCCCCACACATCCAACACCCCTTCTTCGGCCCAGTAGTCCTAGTACACGAAGTAGAAGATGATGGCCCACCAGCCTGGAACCCTGGTCTGTTCTTCTTAATAGGTCTAAACTGTTGTTGTTACGGGCGATGCTACTGTTGATGCAGTGTTCTCCGATAAGGTGTCTACTACTGAGGCAGTGGTCGACGAGGTGTAGTGAAAGTGGATCCCCTTTGGAAGCCATGATATCCTAGTGTGTGTCTCGCTAGTGTCTGGTACTGCTGGTTCTAGATGAACCCTGCCCTGCTAGTCTCGTTGGAGTCCTGGTTTGACCCCCACTGTTAAGCTCATTCTCAGCTATGAGAGCCTTCTGGACAACATCGTGCAAGGTTTGAGGCATCAAAATCCTAACCTTTGCACGTAGGCTTCCGTTAAGGCTGAACATGAACTGATTGACCTTAAGTTTCTCTGTGTTAAGGTGTGGAGCATACCAGAGCATCTCCATAAAATGGGCCTCGTACTCAGGCACCGTACTACCTCGCTGTCGTAAGGCGTTGAACTCATTCAGTTAACACTCAGTGAATTCCTCTGAAAGCTACCTCTCTCGGAACCGTTCCTCGAACCGTTCCCATGACATGCCTTCAACGACCATGTTCAGTTGCAATAGGAGCATCTTCCACCATAGAAGAGCGCTTCCCTTTAGTTGAAAGATGGCCATGAGAACCTTCATGTTGGAGGTATAATCGTGAAGTGTGAAGCACATCGTGATGTTCTCCAACCATGCCTCGATGGTTGCACAATCTGGGGCACCAAAGAACTCGGTAAATTTTACCTTCTCGAGTTCACAGTGAATGCTACCAGTAACAAATAGTGCGCGCGGAAGAACCTAAGCAGGTGTCGACGCCCTAGACTTATTTCTGTCCAAATGGCTGATCAGTGCCTTGGATATGCACTAAAAAGATCTCATCATCCCAACAACATCGCCAACTACTATTTCCTCCTATCCGAGAATCTACTTGTCTCCCTGGGGGTTAGACCCCTTAGGTGTGGATTCTACTGGAGGCATCACACCTCCTCCCCTAGCACCCCATCGCCTGCCTCCATGACGTCCTCTAACCATCATTACCTGCATGCACACAATCAACTCTATTAGAAACAGTGTAATCCAAGCATGTCAACGAAAGTTGTGGCGATCCCAAGTCGTGTGTCAAACCCGCTCTGATACCATATGTAACGTTCCTCCTCGTTACAACGGAAAACCTCTTAAACAAGTGCAAAAAATGTTTTTTTTGTGTGTGTGTGCACGTGTGTACAAGGGTAAAAATTACATTCAACTTTGCATCGCCACATGACGACAAATCATGATGCATGTGATTCGATGACAACATAAAGATCTAAGACGCACATAAACCTCTGCAAGCAATCAACGATAATCAACCGACAAATAATAAGACTGACTATCTGCCCATCCTACCCTGCAATGGTTAGGACCTCCAAGACACATAAGCAATGCTCAAGCCTAGGTTCCCATTGATTTTAACCATTTAAGGTCTCTGGGATGGCGACTGTTCTAAGGAACATGGAGGTGTCTACATCCCGCCAGACAAAATCCGGACCAAACTAAAAATACTACATCAACAAACATCAAGGACGATCGTTGGGCGATGAAGTTCTAAGAATCAACACACATCAAGAATTCCATCGTGCAAGAGAGTTGATTTACGAAATCCATCATGAAATGACATAAGTGCAAGTGAAATGAAAACAACTTTATTTAAATCAAGAAGTAAGGGTAGTCATCTACTTTACTTCAAGACGTGGAATTAATCATTCAATAATTTGACTGTAGCTAACATTTCCATATGAAGTGACTACACATACGCCTGTCATACCTAACATGGCGCCAAATAAAATATTATGCTATTATTAATCAAGCCATTACGCAATATAAGAAGAAACCAATATAAGAAGGGCATAATTACAGTTTTGAATTGTTGTAAACTCTTTAAACACAATTAGTATCTTGTTAAGATCAAGATCATTTAAGTCAAGCATCACTTATCGACGCTTCAACTCTAGTGACAAGTACCACTCCTATGTAGCTCACTATGTAACATAAAGAAATGAATCATCTTACTCAAGTGATAAATTAAAATTTAATACCCATTTTATATCCACATGTTTATTATATATATATATATATATATATATATATATATATATATATATATATATATATATTAGGCAACTATAAAGGGTCAAACTTAAAGAACAATTAAAGGAAGTATGGTTTTCTTTATTCATCTATTAAAATAATTAAAGGATCGATACCTTTTAACAACACTAGACTTCAAGGCTAATTTACTACCCTTGAGTTTTGAGATAGGTCTAAGTAATTCATTATTTAGGGCTTGACAGAAAAATCAATTAAACATAAGATTATTTATCTAACACAATTGCACCTACATGATAGTGGATAGTATTAAATTTAAGGGTATGTCTCGTCCTTAGAAGGTTGGAGTGGGGTAGAGTATGTAATTTGGTACACTTTAACATTTTTCAATATGTTTTTATAAGGAAGTCTCTTGCACCAACCCAAAAGCTTTCATGCATCAGTTCGGTATAAGAGCCAATGATGTCGGACTCAACGACGATCTTAATAAAATAATATAATGCTATAACATCGCATCCGGTGTCTAAACAAAAGAATGAAATGCATCTACCCGAATTCAGCCATGATTTTATTTAAATTAAATTTATTACTATGACATAACATCCGGTGGTTAATAGGAAGAAAGAAATGGATCTACTCAATTTACTATAAGCCATAACCTTCCCTATTCTAAGTCTGGACAAATATTAACATAATTCAAGGCTAGTTGTGCAATGCTCAATCTAAAATGCAATAGAACTATTGTCATCAACATCGCTTCCATATAACTGGCCATAAATTTCTACCATAATCAATGCTATCATAAAACTTGCCTTAAAACCTGCTGTGAAATTTCTACCAGTCACGCCGTAGACAGCTAATTCCCTGTCATCTGGTATCCAATCTTAAACAGAGGCTGTTGCAGACATGTCCAGGTATCGCATCGGTCAGGCATTGTTGTTGGACTTAAGGAGAGGTGTCACGTGGTTGGGAAGAAGTTAAACCAATGTAGTCACCCAAAAAACAAAGGAATGGCTTGAAAGGGCGCACAGGAAGGCCATTACGACAGAATTCGTGCGTAACACTCGGTTGACACCAGGAAAAAAAATCGTTGCACTTCAACAATTTAAAAAAAATAAAACTGTGGACCCCTTCCCTTCAACCCACACACAGAGGAAAGCAATGAGTAGCAACTCCATGCAAAGGGAAAACGCAGACAGGTGGGGCGCAAGGATTCATCTACTAAAAGAAGGGTTACACCACTCAGTTTTTATTCCAGAATTAAATTTTGTCTACAACTCAGCGATCACGAATCCACCATTTGCATTGGGAGGGATGTTAACCAATCCAAAAATTAAATTTTTTTGGAAGCAGCTCAACAAGGGTCGCACAGGTGGGTGATTTCGGGATCTGAGTGCATTTTGCAAGAATCCTAGCAATCGTTTAAGATCAACCATTGCCGAAATCCAGAAAGGTGCAAGCCAACATATCAGAGAAATGAAACACCACATGCAATTTGAAAATATGAATTCTCCATTTAACATGAATCCTACCATTGTCATTTAAATGTCCGTCCTTGCCATACCAGCGAAACAATAGTTGTTGCACTAAAAATACAATTCACTATTGGAATATGGAAATCAGATTCGCTATTTGAAATACAATGTATAAATGCATTGTTGAATTATAAAATCTGAAATTGTTATTTAAAAATATAAATCGCTGTCATACCAGCGAAGCACATCACCATTTGAAATATAAAATGCAATTCGCCATTGAAATATAAATAAAAAATTGTCTTTTAAAATATAAATTGCCGACAGACCCAAATATATAAAATCGCCATTACTAACAGAACGAGTTCAGCTCTTAGGGAAATAGCTATCATGGTTCACTAATATATTCTTTCATAAAGGAAATTGTTGTGATAACACATTAATATATTAAATGCGAAGATACAACATCCAGTAATATACAGCCATGAAGAGTAATGCAGAGGCGTAAGGATCCAAACCAAGAAAAAGTAAAACCCAAACCAGAATGTTGACCACAAAATATTTAGGCAATCAATGAATGGGCAGGGGCTCAAGACATAAATCTTCCATTTACAATCCACATATAGATCAAGCATAAGTTACTAATGCATTCTACTCTACAAATTAATGAGTGTACCATTGCCTTATCGCCTGCCTCAAATGACGTCAGTGCGCTCCATGCCGCTCCCGCTCGTCGACCGTCGAGACCTCACCGGTACCTCCCAATCAACGCTAGGGTTACTCTACTTCCCCCTTATCCCCCTGAGCCACAAAGGGGCCATACACTATCTAGATGGTATGTCTAGCTCCCAGCTCGCCTCGCAAGGCCGAGCTACCACTCCTATCCAAGTTGGGAGATCCAAACTCCCCACAAGTAATCAGTCAAGTCACAATTCCGATAGCGTAATGTTACACTAACAGTCGATCCCCCTCTTCCTTCTCTTCCCTTTATTTTATAGAGTTTTAGAACTTCCATTTTTCCCTAAATCTCATTTAATTTAAGTTTTAATAAAAATCTTCTAAAAACTCTCCTTCGCACAAGTGTCATCCATCCCCCACGCTTCTCCATTAACTATTTTCTTTAATTTATTAATTTGTCTTATTTCCCTCACCCACCTCGAGTTACTCCTATTTTTACTCCTAGGTGTCCCTAGATTCCCTTACAGGTTTTAAATACTTTCCCTAAAATGAAGTTGCTAATTTAGTTCAATTTAACAGGTTTTTAATTGCAGATTCTTTACTAAGTTGACCTCACTTTTTACCATAAGTTCCCCTCTTTCCCTTTTTAAGTTACCTCCATTCCATAGTTTCCTAAATGTTATAATTTCCCTCTTTCCCCTTTTTATTAGAGCTAAAAACGGTAGTTGCAATTTAACCCCTTTTTCCCTTTTATTGTTAATTCAACATCTTTTTAAACTATCAAGAATTAAAAATAATTAAATTCCTCTTTATATTTTATACTCATAGCTTTTAATTAATTTCTTACTTTCTTCATTCACCCCAAAAATTTATGAAGACCAAAATTATTACTTAAAGGGTTTTTATTTTAAATTTTACTACTTTAATTTTTTAGAGATGTTTTCTCAAGGGTAGACAAAATTTTACCCCTAGAGAAGTTTTTGACTTGGAACTTAGATTCTGAATTGGGTGACATTTAATTTGGGAAGTTGTTTAAGAATTCTTAACGTATTAAATGTATTAGGGCCATCTAGGTTTGTTCCTTTATTATCATCATCGCGACGTGCCCTTCAAAACACACTACGTGCTCCAAGGGTGCCACTCATGTCTAGTGTTTCATTTGCGTGACGTGCCCTTCAGGATGTACCATGTGCTCCAAGGGTGCCACTCGCCTCTTGAATGATTGGTAGACATCAATAACCCCTGGAGTCAACACTCCACCAGGTGAACTTGTGGGAGACTAAGGGCTTCTAAGGAATAAGGCCCCCACCTTATTGCACAACCCTTAGAATCATCGCGAGCGACTGTCGTAGTCTACCCCCGCAGCATCGTGGGTCCTCTCGAACTAGGTAATCATTAACCTACAGTTTGAGCGATGGTGTGAGTGCTAGTAGGTTGTGGCAGGGCTACTGTCCACACCTCTCCACTAGCCTCTCTGGTAGTCGTGTGTGTGTGGCCCCTTTACTCCATATGTGAGTTTGGTCGGCAAGCTATCGTCAGCGTGCATCATCAACAATCATGTCAGACATACCCAGATCATATCATCTAATCAAATGTACTAAAATCACAGTAAACAATCAAACTGCAATAGCACACTCCCTGACTTGATCCGATGTCCAAGGGTGTTGTCGATACTTATGCATCCTCAAGGTCCAAAACCCTGCACACTCAGTAACACCGAGTCAATAGCACATGTCTATGTCAATGCAGTAAAACATCATGTCATCTATCATAACACATCATAATCAAGGATAAATCTTTTAATATCATAATAGTCTGGATCACTTGCGAGCAAGTGTCCTCAAAGAATAAGTTTTCTGAGTGTGCCAGAGTGGGATGTTACATACACCCCCTCTTGGTCTAAACTTCGTCCGGAAGTTTGATAGTATAAATGTTGAAATAAGTGTATCACAGTATGATATGTCTATCTATCAAACAAAAATTGAAATTGTTGGCGCATATCATATGCGTCCTCCCAGGTCGTCGAGTGTGGACTATAATTGTCCCACTGGACGTTGACCTAGTCTACCATTTGACATCGTAACTGCCAAATGCGATGATCTAAGATGTAGACTAGCTCAGCCGTGAGCGCTACCTCATCCGATACCTACAAGGAGCTCATGTCAATCACATGTGTAGGATCACCAATATAATGTCTCTAAACAGATACATGAAAAACATCGTGCATATGCCTCAAGGAATCAGGCAAGGCTAGTCGATAGGCCACGGGCCCCTTTCTCTCCACAATCTTGAAAGGTCCCATGAACCTAGGAGAGAGTTTAGCTCCCTTTTCAAACTTGATCAAACTCTTATGTGGTTTAACGTGCAAGAAGACTTGATCGCCGACCTCGTAACTACTTTCGACTCGGTGCGCATCGACATAACTCTTCTGTCGATCCTGTGCTTCTTTAATCCTTTGTTTTATAGTTTTCATTTTCTCTTCCATTGCTTGGATCACTTCTGGTCCCACCAGGACCCTATCCTCATGCCAATCCCAACTCAAGGGCGTCTGACACATTCGCCCATAAAGAAACTCAAAAGGCACCATTTTAATGGTGCTCTGCTAACTATTGTTGTAAGCGAACTCTACTAGAGGCAAGAATTCTTCCCAACGCTTTTGTTGGTCCATCACATACATGCGCAACATGTCCTCCAAGGTCTGGTTAGTCCATTCGGTCTATCCGTCAGTCTCTGGGTGATACACATTACTAAAGTTAAGTTGGGTTCCAAAGTCCTCTTGGAAGTTCGTCCAAAATCGTCTAGTAAACACCAGTCCTCGATCGGATATAATCCTCTTAGGCATGCCATGCAGCCTCACAATCTCAGTGATGAAAACTCTAGCTATGTTAGGTGCCTAATATGTCGTATGCACAGGAATAAAGTGAGCACTCTTCGTCAGAGTGTCTACTACTACGAAATCGAGTCATGTCTCCTTGTCGTCAGTGGCAACCCAACAATAAAATCCATCGAAATAACCTCCCATTTCGATTTCGGGATGGCATGTGGTTGAATTAATCCTGTTCGGTGTCTATTTTCAGCCTGTACCTACTAACACTCTAGACATTTGGCCACATAGTTGACTATGTCGACCTTCATTCCTTTCCAGAAGAATAAGGGTTTAAGGTTTGCCCTCATCTTCGTGACTCCCAGGTGAGCCATGTAAACTTCTCTATGAGCCTCGCTCGGGATCAATATCCTCAATTCGTCGTTTGGCGGTACATAAATCCAACTTTTAAACCTCAACAACCCATTGCCATCAAATGAAAATCCCTCATATCATGGTACCATCATTGTGTTTTGTCCGATAAACCCCTTGACCTCTTTGTACCAGTCATTGTGATGCTGTAAAGTTAGAATCTTTTCATGTAGATTCTTCTGAAGAGGAAACATCGAAAAGATGTGTGGCCTCCGACTCAAAGCATTTTCCACTTGGTTCACTGTTCCCTGTATGTAAGTAATCTCAAAGTCGTTCTCGCTAAGCAATTCCGACCAACGCCATTGTCGCGTATTCAGGTCACTTTGCGTAAAAATGTGTTGTAGTCCACAATGATCAATCTTTAGTTCAAATTGTCATCCAACATGGTAGTGTCTCCAAACCTTCAAGGCATACACTATGGCTAATAACTCCAAATCATGCATCGCATAATTCTCCTCATGCCTTCTCAGTTTCATCAAAATGTAAGCAATCACTCGTCTATCTTGCATCAAGACTCCACCTAAACCTTCCTTGGATGCGTCAGTTCACACCAAGAAGTCCGCATCCATGTCAGGGACCTTTAGTATCGGCGTTGTTTTCAGTAACTCCTTAACCCTCCGAAATGCTTCTGTGCATTTCTCGGTCCAAACAAACTTCTTGTTTTTCTTCTGCAATTCCGTGATCGGATTTTCTATCTTCGAAAATCCCTCGACAAACCGTCGATATTATCCTACTAAACCCATAATGCTATGCACTTTCATGACATTCGTTGGTGTAGGCCATTCCATAATATCCTCGACTTTGGCTGGATCCACGGTGATACCTTCGCCGGAGATGACATGCCCTAAGTAGTGAATCTTTTGTTGATAAAATGAGCATTTGGACAACTTCCCATACAATTTGTACTCTCCCAGACACTGTAGTACCAAGCGCAAGTGTTCTTCATGCTCCTCCGTCGTACGAGAGTAAATCAAAATATCGTCAATGAACACTTGGACGAACTTGTCCAAGTACTCGCGGAACACCCCGTTCATCAAACTCATAAATACACCTGGGGTGTTTGTCAGTCCAAATGGTAAAACAATAAACTTGTAATGTCCAAACCTCGTCTTAAAATCGGTCTTAGGTAATTCATCCTCCTTGATCCGCAACTGGTGATACCTTGATTGAAAATCAATCTTGGAGAACACCGTCACACCCTTCATTTGATCTAAAAAATCATCAATTCTCGGCAAGGGATATTTATTCTTGATCGTGGCCTTGTTCAATTGACGGTAGTCAATGCAAAGCCTCCACGATCTATCCTTCTTTCGTATGAAAATAACCGATGCACCCCATGGTGACACTGTTGTTGGGAAAAATACCTTACAGACTAGCAAACTAGGGTCAAACTTGCATGTAGATTTTGACCGTAAAGAAATTACTTTTTAACCTACCACCCAAAACTTAAACCCCTCTTTCACAGTACATGCATGGAAAGGGAATACTAACCTTGTTACTAGAATTCGGTGTAGATCCTCCGTTGCGCTTTGGCCGCTTGCTTGCACTGCTCCTTCCATAGATAACCTGCAATCAAGACAAAGAACAAATATGCATGCATGCTACTTCTCTTCTTGAGGGTTAGAAATTAAGCATAAATTAACCAAACCACAGATAAATCATGCATTGGGATGGGAAAAGTATTCTTTTATTACTTGAAAAATGAATCAACTTACAATCAAAGTCGAGACCGGCCACGACTCCTTGATCCTGATCGTGGGCTCCTCTTCTTCTGTCCTCCAACTGCTTTGCGTTAAATCTCCTTTGGCATGAGGAAAGGCTAAAGGGTTGGGACAATGGATTACGTAAATGGGCAGAGTTTCTTTGCTATATTTTTTCCTCCTCCAAATGGTACCCCTACCCCTTCTTTTATAGGCTAGAAGGAGCTAGGGTTTTGGACGAACCCTCGTCCATGCATGGTCGGGAGTTTCAGTTAAATGACCCATAGCTTTTTGTTCCATCGGCAACTTTCCTTTTTTCGTGCTTTGTTAGGTACACGCGGGCTGTAGTGGGTCAGCCAGCGTGCATACGCATGCAGTAATGGGTTAGGGCACATGGGCCTTGACACAAGAGGATTTTCAAAGAGTTGTTCAGTAGAGTTTTGGCAAAGAAGGGATATGAGTTGGCCTGATGCTAGGTAAGCATGTGTGGTGCAATTTAGGGTTATAAAAGATGCCTCCTAATGTGTGAGGTCAGAAGAGCATCCGATGGTTGAAATACATTACCAATCTTTACTGATGTGCAGAACGAGTGAGCCCAAGGATTAGGAACCAGGGGGTGTCGTATGCAAAATAACAAATGTCTCACCGAGGCGGGCATACCCATGCTCGGGATAAAATAGAACCATGACTACCAATCAAATACACTGTAGATCCATGTCAAATAACTATAAAGAGTAGCCTCGAATAATACACAGCGGATCTACATCTCAAAATCACAAAGATATACACATAGAGTACCCATCTTCCAGAAGTTGATTCGGCCTGATGGTTGTACTTCAGAGCTCGAGCAACAAATTCAAAATGTTCTAAAACTCATGTAGGAGTGTAATATGAGTGTACGAATGCACTACCGAAAGGTCTTCGACGGCTCGTCGGTTATGGACTTGATCATCTTGATGATCATACTAAAGGCTTTAGTGATTTCGAACAAGGACTTGATTGGACGTTCAGGATGGCCGGGTATGTGGACAAGAGACATATTGTAGAGGGGCTGACTCAGGCTTAGTGAAAAACTTCCCTTTGATAATAGCACGACAAGTAATAAGACTCAAACAACATATATGTTAATCATAAGTCTACGAAGCAGGAGGCAACGCAAACTCTCCATATGTTTGGAAGAGTAACCAAACGGTAGAGGACACAACTCTATATAGCGAGAAAAGATTCCTAAGGTCATACTACATCCCATAGTCTGATGATCAAACAGACATATGTGCTTTATCCAAGGGCGACTCATTATGCTGCGAATAAAGAAAATACTTTTCCCATCCTATTTTTTGGGGTATATTTAATTTTTTTGTTCTTTTTGATAATTTTTGAAAAAGAATAAAGGAATATTACGTTACAATGGAGGAATGAGTACTGCAAAGATATAAGTTCGAGGCACAAGGAAAAGACTGATGTTCTAGTAAAATGATACTCGGAAAAAATCCTCCGGCGGCCAAAGGTGTTAAGACACAGAAGCAAACTGTCACAAGGCTGGTGGATAAGGTATGCAAATGTGGTTGATAGAACACATAATGGTAATGTCCTTTGATGTAAGTTTAATGAGCCCAGAGAAGGTAAGATCGATGGTTTTTCATGTTTAGAGAGCCTGAAAAAGCATAAAATGAGACTCCGCTGGGGTACCTTTTTCGACAATAGTCTAGTCAGTTCGAAAAAGGGATAAACTAGCACCGATTAGATGTCAATTCAAAACCATTTTAACAATTGTGACAAGGACAAGGTCACTCGGCTATTTTTTCACTTTTAAGGAGTCTGAAAAAAGCTTAACTATGGACTCTGTCAGGAATATTCTTCTGGACCAATTTAATGAGTGTGAAATAATAAGGTCACTCGACGATCTTTTCAATTTTAGGGAGTCTGAAAAGAGCTTAACTATGGATTCCGTGGGGGTTTCTTTTTCGTAAATTTAGTCCCTTAGACCCGAAAAAGAAGTAAAATTATACCTGAGGATACTCTTCTAAAGAATGATAATTCGATAGAGTATACCTTTGTTCGTACAATTGTCCGTCTAGACCGAAAAAGGGGTAAACTACCACCAGACAGACGTGACTTCAAATTTCAGTTTAATGAGGGTGAAAGGTCACAAGATCGCTCGACAATCTTTTCATTTTTAGAGGGTCTGAAAAGGGCTGAAAAGGAGACCCATTAGTTTTTGGGAGTCCTGAGGGTGAGACAAAGAGTGAAAAGGAATCATGCAAATGAGGCTCAAACTCATATTCAGGAAAGACTATACGGACTCCTGAGCCTACAGTGTTTTTAGAAACGGCATGGACACCATAATGCAACCAGGACCTACCTAGGGAATCCATGTTCTGGTAAGCTCTACCACCAAATCGCGACACTCCTAGAGCAGATATGATGGTTCCATGTCACAAGATGATGGGATTGATCCTATAGCATAAGAAAAAGGCAACGATATGCAAAAGTTGGGGTGGTATCCTAACCTATATGCTCAAGTGGATTTTTGAAAAATAAATAAATTATGGACCGTCAATATTTTTTCGAAACTCAAAATTTTTTTGTCCCAATACCTGATCAAATCCCTCCCATATAACTCCTGGATCACTCTAAATGGTTTTTGGTATAAAGAAACTAATAAGGGGGGCCAAAAAAGTGACAAAAAAAGGCCAAAAAGTCTATAAATAGAAGTTGGCAACTCATTATCACCATTGCTGATTTGGAAATTGACTCTGGAGCCAAAAAGACCCCTTTTGCCAAAGATAGTGATTCCGGGAGCTACAGTGGACGAAACAAACTTATACTTGGACCAGGTGAGTACAAACTTCCTTATCTAGTTATTCAATTCTTCAATTTAGTCATTTAGTGTATTTTTTGGGTGGGCGTCGACCTTAAAAAGGTTGGCCCTAGGTACACGCGAGCAGAGTAAAGTTTGCTCGCATGTACACGCGACTGTCACCTATATAGCTCGTGTGTACCCCCCTTATTGATGGAAAATCAAGCTAAAAAGAAGTATTGACCCTCCTTTACTTTGTTGTGTTGGAAGGATGTATGTCCAGTCGAGGGAGAGAGAGCATGAGGGAATTAGTGAGTTGGTTGCTGCAGATCTGAATGTTGTGGCCATATTAATGCAATGCGGTTTACTCAAATTCTTCCTATGTCCGTTTATGCACGCGTAACCAAGGCTATTGAATGCCTTGATTGATTACTGGCATCCTGATGCAGAGGCCTTTATGCTATAGGGGCAATCATTGGTTCCCACCACCAAGGACATTTACTTTCTAACTGCCCTCTCAAGGAGAGGGTAACCGTTCAACTTCCAGACTTTTCCTGTGGGGCTGAGTAAGATCTCAGAGTTGATAGCTGAGCACTGTGAGGCTGGGACCGAACATGCGGGTTCCCAGGTACCCATTAGAAAGATTACCAACTTAGCACTACAGACTATCTTGTTACTGATTGGGTGGATTATCGGCTCAGCAGTCGTGCATCAGGCTTCGCGCGCACAGATGAACTATGCCATTCAGTGCATGAATGCACAAATCTTTGATTGGAGTACCACACTGCTGGAGTGTATGAAGAGGCAATTGACAGATTGCCGACAGCGGACATAGAGGAACTTCAGGCTCGGGACCATCTTGTGCTCGTTCGTTTTTTAGAGAGTTCTGAGTTTCAGTCCTCGAGTTGTAGTACGAGGACATCTGGCCTCTTTCTCTGCAGTGTTTAGATGGGCAGTGTTACTGTCGCGACAAGGTGGTGGAAGGACCGTTGAGTCCTTCGACGACAACTTATTTGCTTGGCTATCATGACAGATCACTGTTATCGAGGACTACCTATATGCAGGGATAGATTTCTCTAGAGATCCAGAGATACCCGTGCCTCTTGGTGAGGAGCGAGGGGAGATGGGTAAGTCTCCACCTTTGTAGTTTTTTTTGTTTGCATATGTAATTTTTATGTCTTTTTGTTATATATATCATTTTTTTTGTATACCAGAGTATTTGATGGGTAAACATTTGTTGTATGTAGATGTGGGACCTGTGTGACCTACCGACTATGCATGAAACAGGTGTCACCCACAGCCAGAAGCCGTGGCTACCGCAAATGGGGGAGAAGCAGTAGCAGGGAATCTCCCAGTAGAAGAGGCCAAGAGGGTCCTTAGGTGAATTGAGCGGAACTTCACTGTGATCACTCGCATAGTCCCGATGGTAGAGATGGAGGACCTTCCGCCATCCATGCAGCCTCATGTTGTGGGGGCACCTCGGACATGGGTCCGATTGTTTAGGCGTTTAGCCCATGCTGTAGATGATTATAACAGGACCCATAGGCCTTGAACAGACTTTAGACATTTTATGTGCCACGAGCACCTCTTTGTATATATATATTTTTAAGGGCATAAGCCCGGTGACTCATTATTGTTCCCATTTTTTAGGCGCTTGCGTCCATCTATGTACTCTGAGTATTGTATGATGTTTATATATGGTTTTTTTTTTTTATCTTTTTTGTGTCTTATGGATTATGTGTGCAAAAATGTATTTACATGTTTATGTCCATGTTTTTTTTATATGTGGGCAAGATGCCAATCTAAAATTGGATTAGCTAGAGTATCTGTAATTTGGTTTAATCTCCTAGGAACATGAAAATATGTAATATAATAAAAGTTTCGTTCTAAGAGATGTACCCTAAGGAATCGTCGGTGTAAAGTTGGATCATGAACCCGGTATACTCTGTTTAGCTGTGACACAACCAGTTGAGAATCAAGATAGACCCAAAGATGAGATATACCCAATGACAAGGTGTCGTGAAGCAACTCAATAACTGCACTATACTCGATGACATTATTTGTGGTATCACCTAAGCATATACCTCCAGAAGATAACAACTGACCCTGAGGTGTAAATATTACCCAGGCTGCGAAGGAAAGCCTCTGCGTGTGTCGACTAGCACCATCTGCATACCCAATGAACACTCCAGACTCACTTGACATCTACCATATTGATGAAAGATAACATCAATGACATGTCCATAACACTTTAAAAGAAACTTAAAAAGTAATAGTACAAAGACTATACATATGTTACAAAAAGTTACCCACAGTGACCTATCTATGAGTAATACTTCTTGAGGTAGAGCCCATTTCTAGGCTCTGCCAACACATTCCCTTCAAAATCAACCAAACGATAAGTGCCCTTTTTTAAAACCTCTTTGATAATGAAGGGTCTGAACCACATGGGTTTAAAATTTCCTTCCCCCAGGGGGTCCTTGTCTTGGTCATAGACTAGGACAAGGTCACCTTCAGAGAAAATCTGAGGACGAACGGACCTATCATATTTACACTTGACCTTATGTTTGTGAGCCTCGTTAGCCAGGGCCGCATCGCGATGCTTCTCATCAAGTTTCTCAAGGTATACTAACCGTTCTTCAAGTGGAGAATTGCCTGGCAATAACTGTACTGCCAATTTCAGAGAGGGGATTTGACATTCTATGGGCAAGACTGCCTCCAGCCCATAAACAAGTTGAAAAGGTGAGAAACCGCTTACAGTCTTAACAGATGTTCGGTAAGACCATAATGCCGAGTATAACATCAAATGCCAATTTGACTTAGCTGAGTTGATAGTTCATTGTATAATCATCTTAAGAGTTTTGTTTACAGCTTCCACCTACCCATTGGCTTGGGGGTAGTAAGGTGATGAATGTTCTTGTCGTAACCCAAGATTTGATGTTAATTCAATCATCATTTGGTTTTGAAAGTGACTTCCATGGTCAATGACAATCTCTCTCGGGACTCCGAACATTGCTATGATTTGGTTGAATAAGAAAAGAGTTGCAGTCTCTCCATCATCTTTAAACATTGGCATAGCCTTAACCCACTTAGTGAAGTAGTCGACAGCTACGATGATATAGCGGTGCCCCCTTGCTGACGGGGGGTTGCATGTAGGGTAATCAATCCCCCACTGAGTGAAGGGACCAACTGTGATGACATGAAACATAGGAGAAGGATGTGCCCTCATTTTCTGAGAAAAGATTTGGCACAGATGGCACTTCATGACCGATTCGATACAATCTTTCATAAGTGTGGGCCAAAAGTACCCTACTCGTAAAATCTTTTGGGATGTTGCCAACCCAGATAAGTGACCGCCACACGCTCCAGTATGGAAATCGTTTAGCACTATGATGGCCTCCTCATGAGTGAGACATCGACACAAGATGCAATCTACACCTCTCCGATACAACATATCATCGAGTATGAGATAATTCTTAGCCTGATGACATATCCGCCGACAAGGATGATTTTAAGGATGGAAATTTATGTTAAAATGTAGAAACCTTGGTGAATATTAATAATCCTTCATATGTCAACTATAAATGTTTGGCGATATTTTTTAAAAAATATTCAAATTTCTAAGTATTTTTTATATTTTTTATAAAAAAATTGGCAATTTTTAAGGTAAAATAATTTTATCCTATAGAATTTGGGTGAATCATTTTTAAAATAGAGAATCTCGTTTTTGGAAAAACCATGGAAAATTAGCCCATGAGCGAAATTTAGCCCATAAAATCATCCATGTTTGCCGATGCTCGTCACAAGAAGCAGAGGTGGGGCAGTTCAAAGTCTGGAGATAGATAAGTATATCTCCATACCAGGGGTCTGAGATTCAATCAAAAACATATCCCCCCGGATAGGCAATTCCTCAGGCACAACGTCACCTGACTCAACCGAAAGCTTGGAAATAAGTTCTACGAAGACCAATGACTTATTGAACTTTGCTGAAATGAAGTCTAAGTCAAATTCTTGGAGGATGACCATCCACCTACTGATTTTTCCACCTATAACTCGTCGTGTCAACATGTACTGGAATGGATTCATGACAACAACGACAGTGGTCTTGTGAAACAGAACATAGTGACGGAACCGTTGAACAACATGAACTGCCGCCAATGCAAGTTTTTCGAGATGGGAATAATTAAGTTCTGGTCCTATGGGGCCTCGGCTCAGGTAATAGATCACCTATTCTAAAAACGAATCATCTTCCTGAACTAAAACCATGCCTATGGTTGACTCTGTGGCATCCAGATATAATAAGAAATCTTTGTTATAATTAGGTGGTCGTAGCAGAGGTGCAGTTGTGAGGGTGTGTTTTAATTCTTCGAAAGAGCGTTGAGAGGCTTCGTCCTAGAAAAAAGGAATGTCTTTCTTTAGCAAATGCATAAATCCCTTGGTGATTTCGGCATAGTTGGCGATGAAGTGTCGTAAGAAGTTTTCCTTGCCTTGTAGACTCTGAAGTTGTAAGATTGTGCATGGGGGGGGGAATTGGATTATTGCCTCCACCTTAAGAGGATCAACCATGATCCCTGTTGTTGATACGATAAAACCTAAAAAATGTCACATTATGCAGAAGCTGCACTTGTCTGGATTCAAGTGAATCCTTAAGTAGCGATAGTGTTAGAAGATTAGTTGAAGGTGCGTGGAATGATCCGTTCGCTTGCGAGAGCGAGATGCTAAATCATCTAGATAGGCCTCGACTATATTCTTGAGGTCATGAAACACAAAAGACATGGCCCACTGGAAAGTGGCTCCAACATTTTTAAGGCCAAAAGGCATATTACGATATGCGAATGTACCCCACGGACAAATAAATGTCATTTTGTGTTGGTCTTCAGGTTTAATATGGATTTGATTATATCCCGAAAAACCATCCATGAACAAAAATGCTTCACAGCCAACACATTCATCAATGATCTGGTTGATAAATGGTGTTGGAAAATTATCTTTGGGACATGCCTTTTTCAAATCACGGAAATCGGTACATACACGAATCATGCCTTGTTTTTTATTGACCGGCACGGGGTTTGACACCCATTGAGTCAAATGAATAGGATAAATGAAACCTGCCTTGAGCAATTTCTCAACCTCAATCTTGATGGCTGCTGCTTTCTTAGGATTAACTGGACAAAGTTTTTGTCGAACAGGATTGGCATTAGGATACATTATGATTTCATGTTCAACTATTTTCGGATCGATACCTGGCATTTCCTCATCAGACAAGGAAAAAACATCGCGAAATTCTTTGAAAATATCCGTGTAAATTCGGATCTCTTCGGGGGAACAATCTTCTCTGACGAAGACATTCTCCATGACACCAGGGTTTCAAGAGATGTTTATGGGTATGGTTTCAGCGATAGTCACCATATTCCCCTCAGCATAAATTTCTTGTGTAGCTAAGAGGTTAATAGGACATGGCTGATCTCTCGTCATGATAACGGTGAATTCTCCTGCTTCGATTCAGCTTAACTTTGGGAGAAAGTATGATCTGTGATGAATATCTTCCCAAGGTTTGTCCAGACTAGTCATTGTTTCGATTACTGCTTCGTCAGAAGGCAAGACTAACTCTAACGAATCGACGTTAGCAAGAGAACCCTGAGCCCAAATAGGCTCTAGAAGTGGATCTAACTCTTGTGTGAGAGTCGGATCAGGGTTAGCTGAAGCTTGCTATACTAAAGAGTACGCTACTTCAGTGGCTGACAAAGGCATGGACATGCCTGAGTGCCCTATCTCATCCATCGTGGTTGACGGGGAAGGAAGAATCCAAGGATCCTCAAAGTAAGTCATGTGGAACGTCGAAACTTGAAAAATATCAACCTTATGGTGATTAGATATAAATTTGACGCCATCGTGAGGAGGTGGGTAATCGAAGGTACCCATCAAGGACAGGCACAAACCAACTCCTACGTTAATGACACCTAGTTGAGGATTATCAATCATGGGGACCATGGATGCCCCCAAAGCTGGGTCAAGTCTAGAGAAGGACAATTGATCGATGGTCACTATCCGACCCTCGTGTGGAAACAAAAAGACTCGGAAAAATGTAGCAACCACAGCTTGCATAGAATAAGTCCAACTCCGTCCTAACAAGAGATTATAGTCGAGGTGAGCATCGACTACCTCTACTTCGACACACACGGTCTTCCCTCCTAACTATATAGGGAAAGAAGGAACGATGCCATGTGGTCGGAAAGAACGACCGTCGAAAGAGGTGAGGAGAGTAGGTGATGGAGACAAAGCAGGCCGGCCAATGGCCTTCCAACATGCGCCCTCGTCAACCACCGTGCGAAATATATTCGGTGTAAAAGTTTTCATGGGATGAGCCACTACTATCTAAAATGCTATGTGGTAAGGAAGACGAGGTTTTAAGTTGGTTGTATCTAACATGATGGTACCCAGATTACAAGTATCAGTAGAGCCGAAAGCAGTTAACAAGGATTTCCTCTGAGCAGGGCAACTTTGGAGGACCTCCAAAGCAGACATCGCACAAGGAGTTTGTGATAAATCCTCCACCACAGAGTAATTTTGGGTGGCCCTTGCATTTGGGTTGTGAGAAGCTTTCTTAAATGCACCCTTTGGAATGAGTGTCATTGTTTCTCCCAATGTCTTCTTGATCTATAGAGGAAGAGATGGGAGTTCATCTTGCTTACCCTTCTCAGAAGCACTTGGTTTACTATAACCGTGCGCTCTAGTCGTTATGAAAGCATCACCCTTAACCATATATACGTTCATGGATGAGGGATTGTTTGGAGGAGGGCAGGTTTCTTGGCTGCCCCCTTCGGCACTTGTAGAGGCTTGAGTTAAATTTTGCCCATGTTGAAAGGGATTAGTCAACACTGCCTCCTGTTTCTGTGTGACAAACTTTTGGGCCTCTGCAAGTCAAGGGCAAAGATGGGTCGGGTGGTCTTCTGCACACAAGTTGCATGGATACCTCACCTTCCATTTTTTCATGGTGTCCCCACCAACATTATCAGTGGGTTTTTTATCCCCCTTACCCTTCTTTCATTTTTTTTTCTTCCCTTCAGGCTACTAGGTGGCCTTTGGGTTAGTCGACTGCACGAAGTGTACTTCCAACGTTTGTGCAGGAGCAGCCAAAGCAGTAGTCTAGCTGGCCGCTGAGTGTTGTATAGATAACTGTTGCAATTGTTTTGTCAATTGCTCAGTAGGCTTGGTTTGTGCTGAACCAACAATACCATCGGCATGTGGTCTAGCTCTCTGTCTAGTTTTATCCAGTATCGATCGTGGTGCGTCTGGCAGGATGAACGAAAAGGCTTCACAACCAGCACATTCATCAATGATCTGGTCGATGAATGGTCTTGGAAAATTATCTTTGGGACATGCCTTGTTCAAATCATGGAAATCAGTACATACATGAATCGTGCCTTGTTTTTTATTGACCGGCACGGGGTTTGACACCCATTGAGTCAAATGAATAGGATAAATGAAACCTTCCTTGAGAAATTTCTTAACCTCAATCTTGATGGCTGCTACTTTCTTAGGATTAACTAGACAAAGTTTTTGTCGAACAGGCTTGGCATCAGGATACGTTGTGATTTCATGTTCAACTATTTTCTGATCGATACCTGGCATTTCCTCATAAGACAAGGCAAAAACGTCGCGAAATTCTTTGAAAAGATCCATGTAAATTTGAATCTCTTCGGGGGAACAATCTTCTCTGACGAAGACATTCTCCATGACACCAGGGTTTCGGGAGATGTTGATGGGTATGGTTTCAGTGATAGTCACCATATTCCCCTCAGCATAAATTTCCTGTGTAGCTAAGAGGTTAATAGGACATGGCTGATCTCCCGTCATGGTAATGGTGAATTCTCCTGCTTCGATTCGGCTTAACTTTGGGAGAAAGTAGGATCTGTGATGAATATCTTCCCAAGGTTTGTCCAGACTAGTCATTGCTTCGATTACTGCTTCGTCAGAAGGCAAGACTAACTCTAACAAATCGAAGTTAGCAAGAGAACCCTGAACCCAAATAGGCTCTAGAAGTGGATATAACTCTTGTGCGGGAGTCAGATTAGGGTTAGCTGAAGCTTACTGGACTAAAGAGTACGCTACTTCAGCGGCCGACAAGGGAATGGACATGCCTGAGTGCCCTGTCGCATCCATCATGGTTGATGGGGAAGGAAGAATCCAAGGATCCTCAAAGTAAGTCATGCGGAATGATGAAACTTAAAAAATCTCAACCTTATGGTGATTAGATATAAATTTGATGTCATCGTGAGGAGGTGGGTAATCGAAGGTACCCATCAAGGACGGGCACAAACCAACTCCTACGTTAATGATACCTAGTTGAGGATTATCAATCATGGGGACCATGGATGCCCCCAAAGTTGGGTCAGATCTAGAGAAGGACAATTGATCGATGGTCACTATCCGACCCTCATGTGGAAACAACAAGACTCGAAAAACTGTAGCAACCACATCTTACATAACATATGTCCAACTTCATCCTAACAAGAGATTATAGTCGAGGGGAGCATCGACTACCTCTACTTCGACACACACAGTCTTCCCTCCTAACTGTACAGGGAAACAAGGAACGATGCCATGTGGTCAGAAAAAATTACCGTCGAAAGAAGTGAGGAGAGTAGGTGATGGAGAGAAAGCGGGTTGGCCAATGGCCTTCCAACATGTTAACGAAATAATGGATGTCGAGGCACCCTCGTCAACCACTGTGCGGAAGATATTCTGTGTAAAATTTTTCATGGGATGAGCCACTACTATCTGAAATGCTACGTGGTAAGGAAGACAAGGTTTTAAGTTGGTTGTATCTAACATGATGGTACCTAGATTACAAGTCTCAGTAGAGCCCAAAGAAGTTAACAAGGCTTTCCTCTGAGTAGGGCAACTTTGGAGGACCTCCAAAGCAGACATCGCACAAGGGGTTTGTGATAAATCCTCCACCAGACAGTAATTCTGAGCGGCCCTTGTATTTGGGTTGTGAGAAACTTTCTTAAATGCACCCTTTGGAATGAGTGTCATTGTTTCTCCCAACGTCTTCTTGATATGTAGAGGAAGAGATGGGAGTTCATCTTGTTTACCCTTCTCAGAAGCGCTTGGTTTACTATAACCATGTGCTCTAGTCATTATGAAATCATCACCCTTAACCATATATACGTTCGCAGATGAGGGATTGTTTGGAGGAGGGAAGGTTTCTTGGCTACCCCCTTCAGCACTTGTAGAGGCTTGAGTTAAATTTTGCCCATGTTGAAAGGGATTAGTCAACACTTCCTGCTATTGCTGTGTGACAAACGTTTGGGCCTCTGCAAATCGAGGAAAAAGATGGGTCGGGTGGTCTTCCGCACACAAGTTGCATGGATACCTCGCCTTCCATTTTTTTGTGGTGACCCCACCAGCATTATCAGTGGGTGTTTTATCCCCCTTACCCTTCTTTCATTGTTTTTTCTTCCCTTCAGGCTACTGGGTGGCCTTTGGGTTAGTTGACTGCATGGAGTGTACTTCCAACGTTTGTGTAGGAGGAGCAGCCAAAGCAATAGTCTGGCTGGCCGCTGAGTGTTGTATAGATAACTGTTGCAATTTTTTTGTCAATTGCTCAGCAGGCTTGGTTTGTGATGAACCAACAATAACATCGGCATGTGGTCTAGCTCTCTATCTAGTTTTATCCAGTATTGATCATGGTGCATCTGGCAGGATGTTGTATAATAAACCAGATTGAGAAAAGATGAGCGCAAACTATTGAGCCCTCATGATGGTATCTTCTTTGCAGAAAACTCTGGAAGTCACGACGTCTTTGGATAATTGTGGGACTAGAGACTTAAGGAACCACTCAAGCAGGAATGCTGGTGGGACTGGTACTTTGATTAGACTCTTCCAGCGTCTCCACTCTCGGATATGATCAGAGATATGGTCCGCTGTTGTCTGTTCGAAATTGGCGAGCAGCTCTGTGCCATCGTCGTATCTCATAGGTAACTAGAAATGGTTAAGGAAGGCCATCGTCAGTTCTCCAAAAGAAGAGTATCTGGAGCGATTGAGCTCGATGTACCATTTCGCGGAACTCCCGATAAGAGTGCGTTGAAATAATCACAACTGTACGGAGTCATCTTTCAATGAGTTAGATGAACACCAAAGATGGAAGGTAGTCACATGATCACCTAGATCTTCGTTAGGCTTGGACTTGAACTTTGGAATGTCCAAAGGAAACTTTGTTGGCATAGGAGGCCAATGTGGATCATGACAAATAGGATCATTTAACAACCTTGTCAAATCTGGCAAGTGTAATGTCGCCAGGAATGGTAGTTTGGGTTGCTGCTGACAACCTGGGAAGAAGGGTCCTGGAGTTTGACTGGCACCAGGTTGTCAGGAAAAGTTTGGCTGCTGGCCTAGATTCTGGTAGAAGCCATGGCCCTGACCATCATAAGGATTTTGCATCTGTGGAGACATCATTGGCTGATTTCGCATAAAGGACATAGGGTGTTGGGCATGCGTCGTGTTCAAAGGACTTTGGGAAGGATTACCCCATGCCGGTCCTGATGGGAGAGGCATAGTAGTCTGTCCAGGGTTCCATTGACTGTGGAAAGAATTACCCCAGAATGAAATTCCAGATGAGGGAATAGATCCTTGTCCTGAGTTCCAAGGTCCTGCTATATGTGCCCTCGGTGTAGGAATAGTACCCTGCGTCGAAGTAGACTGTCCAAAAATGGGATTTCCCCCAGATGGGAAAGTGGTGGATGAGAAAGTGTTGTTACCAAACATCTCATTCCAAACAAACGATGACGAACTGACTGACATACTATGCGTAGGTGTTCCTTGACTCCTGGCTCCAAATAAACTAGTGTGTGTAGGCTGCGCGACAGACTACTGATGCAGACCACCAAGCGAAGGGCTCGAAGGAGGGATACGACCTCCGGCGTAAGGAAAAACATTAAAAGGGACAGGAGTGCCCCCAAGTTGACCTTGTAGAGGTGTGTTAGAGCTCCTTGGCCCCAGACCCAAAGTTTGTAAAGTGGAGTAAGTGAGTGCATGACTTGTACCTGAACTACTCATACCGTATGAGAATGGAGGGCCTGTCACACTAGGTGTGAAGGGGGTTGTGGTCGCCGCCATAGACGGGTCCAGTCCACTGTGTGACGTAGTTGTGGCCGAGACCATGGTGGCTCAAACCGATGATGGTAAGTTAGGAGATGATTCTCCTTTGGTAGAAACTATGGTGGGAATGGAATAATTCCCAGAAGAAGTAACAACGTTTGTTTCCATAGTTGTGTGAGGCACTGACAGGCATTCGTAAAATTGGATTGGTACAATAACCTGTGGCTAGGTATCAGTGGTTGGGGTTTCAACTGAGCCAAGAGAGGCGGTTGATTCCTTCGGGAGTTGTTCAGACACAAAGGTTTGTAACCCGGTCGCCTCGAAAGACCCTTGTTGGTCTAGCTTCCGCCTTAACGGTGGCGGGGGTGGCTCCAGTGTAACCGACAGCAGGCCCAGAAGCCTTCGTGACCGGTGGAGCTCGGGATCCTCCACTGTGTGAGAAGATCCAAGACACACTAAGGTATTCTACACATTCAAAAAGTAACACACACTAGAAAGAAGCCCCTAAGAGATAAGACAAGTAATCACTAAACTATTTGGAAGAACCGTTACAACAACCAACACTAGAGCAACTTACTGGTGCAAGTGCAACTTGAACACAAAAGCACCCTCCAGGTATACTTTACAAAGCGTGGCCTGATTTCTATCCTAGGTACCACAGTATACCCTCGCAGTCACCTGTGTATGTCCCTAAAAAGATTGGCAACTAGGTTGCCAGCACGCGAACAGTCACCAGGTGGGTACAGTCGAAAGTCAGGTAGAACACAATGAGTAGGGTATCAAGCCCGAAACCTATCAAGGGTATTGAGAGAAAATGGTCCGAAATACAACTGAGGACCTCGAATGGATTTGAGACCCACAAAGCCCTGTGGCAAATGCAAACGACGGAATCCCAAAACAAGCCCTCGATATGTGTTCTCCACTACGATTGGTCCGGCTTTGGAGGGGTTATCTCTACTACCTTTCCACATGCAACCTCGTGTTTATCCCATGTGTTAGAGAGGGGTCCTGGATAACTTCCATGCAACTAGACTTAGACACTCCCTATTGCAGACTCCAATGTTTGGTTTTGAATGGCCTTGGAGAGTTTCCTCTCCAACCTAATCCAAGGCCCTAGTCCTGAACTAGTTTGTGAACTCTACAAACAAAAAGTCTAATAGATTTTAAATTAGAGTTGCTTTTATGGTATTTTCTTACATCAAAGGGTAAGAGGGTGAAACTGATGATGTGTAAAGACAAAAGAAAAAACGAATGAAAAAAGATGGAAACAAAAGACTTTTACTAAATGCAAAATTTCAACAACTTTTCACAATGAAAGATTTCTTTTTATTTTTAATTTTTCTAAGATTTCATACAGCAAACTTAAAGAAATTTCGCTCGACTATGAGCTACTTATGCTCTAAATGCACTGCAAAAAACTTACGAAATGAAGGACTTATCCCTAGCTAATGATGCAGAAACACACTCTTCAAACAAAGAAGAAAATGAAAAGAGATTTTTTTTTTTTATTTAAGTGCTAGTAAAGAAACAAAGGGAAAATACCGACAAGAACAAAACCAAGAAAAAAAAATTCTGGCTTAAAGCGCAGATCGCAAAGAGTCAGAGTAAATACACCCACTGGCAATCAAGAAAACAAAGTCTCTTACGCTTGTCTAAAAACTATAAAAAAAAAATTATATTTTCTGTCAACTATCAACTGAGAAAAAACAGGCTAAGGGTAAGATGACCTAACCTACTGACTGTTCAACCCTAGACTCAAACACCTGAGAGGAATACTTTTCATCAAAGGAGGGGATGACTACCCCACCCTAAACAAAAAGTATCCTGTCAAGAATTCCACTGTCACTAAAACAGCACACATGAAAACGTGTGATGAGATGAAATAGGAAGCATGTGCACGCGGGCTGACCTTGTACAGGTCGTGTGTATGTATAATTCTAAGACAAAAATGAAAACAGGCAGTCCAGACCAGGAAGAGGCCTCTGGTATTGATAACTAGGGTCCCTTGAAGGCTTGGATGCTTTTTCTAATAGAAAAGAAAAAATAATGCAAGGAATAACAAAGTGAAAAAAGAAATATGAGATAGGACTGTGAACCAGCAAGACTCAGACAGGATTCCAGAAAACCCCGTGAGAATGTATAATTCTGACAGGGAAGAGGTGGACTACCTCTAAAGGTCTCTGAACTCCTACACGCTACTGTTATCCCTACAGCTAGCGTTCACATGCAGGGTGTAAGAGGATAGGGCGCCGGTACACGCGTGCAGGCCTTCTACAGGCCACATGTACCTCTGTGTGTCCCGACGACTACTGTCAAGAAAAAGTCATGGAAAAATGGTATGAAGAACAAGGCTCCCTGCTAGCTAAGACCTTTACAGAAAAAGATAGGAAAATAAAAACTGAAAACCTAATATTTAAACTACCAAAAAACTTTAAAGAAATCCAGAAACCCTAAAGAGTATTATCTCCAGTGGAGTCGCCAATTCAGTTGTTGGGAAAAATACCCTATGGACTAGCAAACTAGGGTCAGAATTGCATGCAGATTTTGACCGTAAAGAAATTACTTTTTAACCTACCACCCAAAAACTAAACCCCTCTTTCACAATACATGCATGGAAAGGGACTACTAACCTTGTTACTGGCATTCGGTGTAGATCCTCTGTTGTGCTTTGGCCACTTTCTTGCACTGCTCCTTACATAGATAACCTGCAATCAAGACAAATAACAACTATGCATGCATGCTACTTCTCTTCTTGAGGGTTAGAAATTAAGCATAATGTAACCAAACCACAGATAACTCATGCATTGGGACAGGAAAAGTATTCTTTTATTACTTGAAAAATGAATCAACTTACAATCAAAGTCGAGACCGGCCATCGCTCCTTGATCCTAATCCTAGGCTCCTCTTGTTCTGTCCTCCAACTGCTTTGTGTTAAATCTCCTTTTGCATGAGGAAAGGATAAAGGGTTGGGACAATGGATTATGTAAATGGGTATAGTTTCTTCTCTATATTGTTTCTGTTAATTTTTCAAAATCCCACCCAGTTTCAGTCTCGCTGATTTTTCAGTCAAATTTAAATGCTAAATTTAGTTTCAGCACTGTTTCAACATATGCTACAGCCGTGG
>ML838792.1:0-43870 GCA_009831015.1 Picea engelmannii
ATAGTTGTTCCAGAAGAAAAACAATTCAAGTGGAACAATAGCAAGACTCCAGGTTTGCATATCAAGTTTGACATCCTTCTTATTGTCACTTAAGTGAGTATTGATAAGTACTTAGTAGCTTATACTATCCAATGTACTTATTTTCAAATATGAATTAACACCTACTCTAGGAGATATTTCTTCTTCTTGTTCTCGGACTAGATCATCTCAGTAATGCTAACAAGAAACTATCATTCATATGAAAGATGTTGTATCATAAACATTTTTGTTCTTATTGTCTTAGGCAGGTTATTTCATGAAGGCTATCATGAAGATGTCTTTCCAGGCTTGCAACAATTGCCTCTATCCTTGTCCTTATTCTTGTTTCGACTTCCTATCATAAACATATTGTCTTGGATCTTTCTTTTGCTTCTTGTCTTGTTTCGGGCAGGTACCCTTGTGAAATATGTTGACAAACCTTTGAGGAACAATCTTTGCATAAGTTATCATAGAAGAAGTTTATAAGGATGACACAATGCTTGCAACAACTGCCAGATGGGAAGCAATCAAAACAAATAGAAACTAACTTAAAAAGACTCAAAGGAAGTCAGTAATTAAAAGGAAACTAGAACAGGCTTGTGACACTTTGCAGAAAGCAAAGATAGATGCAACACACAGAATCATGGACTCTCTTAGTTAGAGGGAATTGATTGCAAAATTCCATAAACATGCAGTCTCGGAATAAAAACAAGTAAGTTCTAGATATTGCTCATTCAAGCATGAAGCTGGGATTAGGAGGGAGCTAATCCCCAATGATATGGTCCAATGAAAAATCTATGAAGACTTATAAATGGAAGCTTTGATAGATACAAGGCGAGATTCGGGGCTAGAGGGTTCTCCCATAAGGAGGGAGAAGACTATGATGACAACTTGTTCTAGTAACCAGATATACCTCTACTTGAGCCATTATATCTCTTTTAGTATCCATGGGTTGGAGTTTACATTAGATGGATGTAAATAATGTTCTTCTCAATAGAGTAATTGAAGAAGAAACATATGTAGAGCAACCTCAAAGTTTTGAGGTATACCAGAAAGAGACCCATGAATGAAAATGGAAGAAGACCTTGTATGGATTCAAGCAACTTGGTGCAGAGCCTCTCATGTACAACAAAAGCGTGGTGAAAACTTCCTATGACAGAGGAAGTGTATCAAAATAGTTCTTCAGAAGTCCGGGATAATGGATTGAAAATCCATAACAAAATCCCATGATGACAAATCCGAAGAAGTTGAGAGACTATGGTCTAGTAGACATGTCCCTGTATCGACAATTGAATGGCTCGTTGATGTATTTGGAGAATACTCAGCTGGATATTTGCTTTGATGTGAGAATAGTTCCAGGTGGAACCTAGCCATGAGAATTGAACAATTGCAAATCATGACTTGAAATGTCTTCATGGGATGTCTAAGTTATGTATAGCTGCATGGATTTATCGATTCAGATTGGGTAGGAAGTGCATATTGTTAGATTTTATAGCTCGGGAGGTACTTGACATGTTTTGTCTTGTATGCGGAAGTAGCCATATATTTGCACTACTAGACACTTGACTTTGTAATGGGTTTTTATAAAGTTGTAATAAAGTGATTATTTTATGTAAGTGACTTTTTAATAAAGTGTACATTCTAATATTAAAGTGGCTTTATTTCATACAATGCACTTAAGTTATAAAGTGAAATTGTACTTTAATATTTAAGTGGTTTATTTTGGAGGGAATCAATCATGTACCTTGATCATGTAAAGGCAAGATTAGATCTTGGCCTTTGGATTTAAGGATGGGGAAGGTGAAAAGACACTTGGAAGGTAAAAGTTCATTTTTGAATTATAAGAGAATGCATTGGGTATTGTGCTAGACACAATGAGAAGAAGAGATTTTCGAGAGAGCTTTGAGGAGGAGAGGAAAGGAAAACAAGATGGGTGCATTTCCCAAGGGAGATTGGGCACATTCCCCAAGGTGATTTTCTGTGTGAAGTTGCTAAGTTTTATTACTGTTATTGGAGGTCGTACTGTACGGATCCATATAGTCTGTGCAACAAGGAAGAGGGCACAATTTTCGAGGTTGTTTGTGGGCATGAAATTTGAGGCTCATTGAAGTGTTTGTTGTTGCTGAAGAGGCCGTATAGTTTTGTCCATGCAGTTGACTATGGGCATGCATTTCGAGGTGTTGTACAGTGAAGGGAGGCCATACAACAGTACAATTTTGGCACAATTCTCTAGGTAGAAAATTTGGGACTGTTTTAGGTGTTGTAAGTGAGTTTTTCCCTTGCTGGAAATTGTATGTTGTTGCTGATATAAATTTCTTGAAGCTAATAAATATCTCTCTCTCTCTCTCTCTCTCTCTCTCTCTCTCTCTCTGGGTTTCCCCGCATTGGGGTTTTCCCTAGCTGGTTGCCTAAACTTTTGAGTATTACATGGATGTGTAATTGTTGTTCATTGTATTTATTCCACTGCAAAAGTGCTTGGCAATGTTATTTCTGCTCATAATATTTTATGATTGTGGGTTTATACATTTCAAAGTTCATAGATGACAATTATATCTAGGTTGTTAAGTGCATGACAGAATTTGTGCATGTTGATGTTGTCATTAAATTTCTACATGGTATCAAAGCTTGGGATCTGAGTGACAGTGAGCAGTGAGATTTATGGGCAAGATTTGAAGGGGGAAAACTTGATTGTGTGTTTTCCATTGAACAATTGACAGGGAGATGGTTGTTTGCATCAGGTATGAGAATCGTTTGGATGGGCTTTCCAACTGTCTGCAATGGAAAGTCAGGATGTCGGCTATTCTCAGGGAGAACAAAATTTGGAGCTTTGTCAGCACCATAGTTGTTGTTCCATCAGTAGACCCTGTAGCTTTGGATTTACATGAGGTAAAGGAGGCCAAAGATCAGAGGCTTATTCTTGATGGGGTGAAGGACCACCTTATCCCTCACTTGGTTGAGAAGAAGACAACCGAAGAAATGTGGGATGCACTTAAAAATTTGTATGAGGCGAAGAATGAAAATCAGAAGATGGCCTTGAAGGATAAACTCCATGATACCAATATGGGTAAGGGGGAGAGTGTGTCTTCTTATCTTACTCAGGTATCTCAAGTGAAAGATGAGTTGGTTGCAGTTGGGGAGGTCATATCAGATTCAAAGTTGGTGAGGTTAGCCTTGAAAGGATTCACCAAGGAATGAGAAGTCTTCATGAAGTGTGTGGTGGGTTGTGAGCATCTTCTAGATTGGAGCAGACTGTGGGATGATTTCACTCAGGAGGAGATCCGAGAAGGATCTCACAATAGTGGACAGAAGACAGATGGAGTTGATGAAGGTGTTGTTCTTGCTGCAAAGGGAAAGGGGAAGAAGAAAGGAAATCCTGGCAGGGACTTGAGTAAAGTCAAATGTTACTATTGTAACTAGTTGGGGCACCTCGCTTCTCAGTGTCCTGAGAGGAAGAATAATAAGAAGGAACAAGAGGGGCCTGATACACCTGCTATAGCAGCTATGGAGGAATTTTCATTCAAGTTTGATAAGGAATTTTCTTTGCTTACTCTAGTATCCAGTGTCGTTAGTGGAGGATTTGGGGGTGATAACAGATGGATTGTTGACAATGGAGCCTCTTGTCACATGACGAGAATCTGGCGAGTATTCCTTATTATCACAGAGACAGGTCCTGACCGACTGGTGGAGAGTGAAGGAGGTATGGCACGAGTTGTACGTGGAGTTGGAAGGGTTAGATTCTTACTCGAGTATGGGGGACTCCTTGAGGTTGATGGAGTTCTCTTTGTTCCATGGTTGAGGGTTAACTTGCTCTCAGTATTAGCCTTGGAGGATGTTGGATATTGTACATTGTTCAAGAGGGGACATGTATTTATCTATAGGGAGGGAGTGGACCCGGTTGAACCACAACTGATTGGTGATCGGGTGGACAGGTTGTACATGTTGCGAGGACAACCTTCGGGATATGATTCAACGTCGGATGAGGAGCAGGAGGCTTATGAGACTGCGGTAGGCCCAATGATTCAGTCTTGCATTCCAAGAGAAGAGAGGGAGTCTCTTCTGAGCACCGACAGGAGGATTAGTTGGTGTGATCAAACAGATGCTCAGGGTGGAGTGGATTCTCCTAGGAGCTCAGGGTTCAGAGTGGTTGTCAGGAGAAGATCTTCTAGTTCGAGTTATGTTCAGGTGTTGAGGATGGCTCTAGGTTCAAAGGGAGCTCCTACTGCGAAAAATGTGATGGGACTGAATGATGGTGATGGCAACGAGTATATCCCTCGCTAAGAGGGAGTGTTAGATTTTATAGCTCGATAGGTACTCTGCATGTTTTGTCTTGTATGCAGAAGTAGCCTTATATTTGCACTACTAGACACTTGACTTTATAATGGGTTTTTATAAAGTTGTAATAAAGTGGTTCTTTTATGTAAGTGACTTTTTAATAAAGTGTACCTTTTAATATTAAAGTGACTTTATTTCATAAAGTGCACTTATGTTATAAAGTGAAATTGTACTTTAATATTTAAGTGATTTATTTTGGAGGGAATCAATCATGTCCCTTGATCATGTAAAGGCAAGATTAGCTCTTGGCCTTTAGATTTAGAGATGGGGAAGGTGAAAAGACACTTGGAAGGTGAAATGTCATTTTCGAATTATAAGAGAATGCATTGGGTAGTGTGCAAGACACAATGAGAAGAAGAGATTGAGAGATTTTCGAGAGCGCTTTGAGGAGGAGAGGAAAGGGCAAAAAGCTGGGCTCATTTCCCAAGGGAGATTGGGCACATTTCCCAAGGTGATTTTCTGTGTGAAGTTGTTGAGTTTTATTGTTGTTGGAGGTCGTACTGTACAGATCCGTACAGTCCGTACAACAAGGAAGAGGGCACGATTTTTGAGGTAGTTTGTGGGCACAAAATTCGAGGCTGATTGAAGTGCTTCTTGTTGCTAAAGAGGCCATACAATTATGTCCGTACAACTCACCGTGGGCATGTATTTCGAGATGTTGTACAATCAAGGGAGGTCGTACAATAGTGCAGTTTTGGCACAATTCTCTAGGCAAATAATTGGGGATTGTTTTGGGTGTTGTAAGTGAGTTTTTCCCTTGCTGGAAATTGTATGTTGTTGCTGATATAACTTTCCTTGAGCTAATAAAAATCTCTCTCTCTTTGGGTTTCCCCACATTGGGGTTTTCCCTGGCTCGTTGCCTAAATTTATGGGTATTGCATGGATGTGTAATTGTTGTTCATTGTGTTTATTCCGCTGCAAAAGTGCTTGGCAATGTGTATTACTGCTCATAATATTTTCAGAATGTGGGTTTATACATTTCAGAGTTCATAGATGACAGTTATCTCTAGGTTGCTAAGTGCATGATAGAATTTGTGCATGTTGATTTTGTCATTAAATTTCTACACAGATAACAAAAGAAGTGCTTCATGGATATGTTTCAGTTTGAGCTTTGACATGATATCATGTGCTAGAAGGAAAAAAAGCAGAGTATATTGCAACTTGTGATGCTTGTACGAAATCAGTGTGGCTCCGTAAGCTGGTTTCTAGACTGTTTGATCAGGTGTTGGATTCGACCATGATATATTGTGGTAACCAGAGTTGTGTGAAGCTCTCAAAGAACCCATTGTTCCATGACAGGTCAAAGCACATTGAGATCAAGTATTATATCTCCACTGATGAGTAGATAGAAGATATTTTTGGTAAAGGCTCTGTCCAAGATGAAAAGTTTGAGTACTTAAAGGACAAGCTGAGACTCGTGGAGATGACTTCCTTATTGGAAAAGGAAGTGATTACTCCCTAGGTTGGGAGGGAGCACTGATATGTTATTGATATATAGACAATCATTTTCCAGTTTGGAAAATGGTCTAGGTTGGGTAGTCACTTTCTAGTCTGGAAAGTGGTGTAGGATTTTTTATGGACGATCATTTTCCAGTTCAGACAATGGTCCAGAACGAACAATCATGGTCCGACAGATTGTTGATGTACAATAGACAACAATTCCCCTTATGGCTAGTGTGGGGGAATGGTCTAGGACAATCATTCTCCTTGGAAGTCACTCTGAGAAGTGGCCAAGCAGAATGGTCTGCCTCTCTAGGCAGTCATTCTTTCGAAGTTCACAGTTGTGAGCAGTTTCGAAGAATGGTCTGATGTAGGAGGTTGGTGCAGGACAATCATTTCCATAGGAAATGGTCCGAATAGTCATTCCCTAGGGAAAAATCAATCTCTCTAGGTTGCAGTGTGAATCGTGTCGGAAGAATGGCCCAGTTAGGTTGAATGGTCTAGTTTCAACAATCAAGAACAGTCATTCCCTAGGGCAAACTCATTCTCCAAGTTTCACTGTGAATCATGCCAAAAGAATGGCCCAGTTAGGTTGAATGGTCCAGGTTCAACAATCAGGGACATTTATTCTTCTATGCTTGGGAAGAATAGTCCAGACAACCCATGACTGATGTTTAACTTTCTGAGGGCATATGTTATTCTAGATCTCATAGATGTGAGTGGAAGAATGGCCCAGATGACTCAGTTTATATCATGACATTGTTGATGCAGGTTGATATCGGATGATATGATTGTTGTGGAGACTGTTTGTCTCTGGACAATAGTTGTATGCTATTTGTGGTGGATGTGATCCACTGGTAGTGACTATGTGTCACTGGCTAGTAGTCGTGTGCTATTAGGACTGGTTGTGTACGACTGGATAGTAGTCGTATACTACTATGAATAGACACAATTGTGTTCTATTGGATGACATTTTAGAAGTTGTACGCTACTATCTGATTGCCATGGAGACTACCACTAGTGTTGGAGATAATTGCCAGCTAGATGGATAATCATATTGTTGGTGGACAGACATTCTCCCTATGGAGAATGGTCCAGGTTGACAGGTTGTTAACGTATCATGGATTGGTATTTTTCCCAAGGCACAATTATTGGCCCGATCAGGTTGAATAGTCCGCCTCCTAAGGACATGACGTCCCGATTAGGGTGGTTGATACGGGACCGATATTTTCCAAGGCATATGGGTAGAGATTAATCTCTATGGTACATATGACCCGATTAGAAAATAGTTTTCGACTGACATTCCTATAGGAATGGTCTCTGTAGCCCATAGTGTGGATTTCAACATTTGGGACAAGTGACATTCTTCTAGGACATAGGTCTAGATTAGAAGAATGATCCTTATAGCCCGTTGTGTGGCTTTTAACATATGTTGGGACAACTATATTCTAGGACATATGTATGGATTAGAAGAATGGTTCTTGTATCACTATGTTGAGTGAGTGACTTATTCAAAATCATGCCCGATTACTCAGATGGAGTATGGCCTCGAGAGATGATGCAGTTGATGCTATCAGATGATACTGATAGTGGTGATGTTGCTTGTAAGTTGATCTACGTGATCATGAGATAGCCTGTGTGGCAATAATGATGCTACTGGTTGAATGGCATGTTTGTGCTCAATACCATTGCCTTTAATGCCTCTCTATCTAGGATGGAGTGTTGATATTATGGTAACTGTGGGAGGTATTAACCTCTACATGTAACCTTTAACGAGTCTATAATATTTTGGGAAGTAGTAGAAACCCTAGAAGGCTAGGAAATAACCTTAGAAGACAAGTCGAATCAAGATAATAATTTACATGGAACATTAAAGTATAATAGGAAAGTTGAGAAAACCCTAGCTTCCGCTCTGCATGCGGCTAATCCCAACTTCTACAGACAGAGTTGTCACACCTTGACTTGAAAACTAGCACTCAACCGGAGGTCTGATATCTGGCAATGAATCCAGAGTGGGGGGGGGGGGTGCAACCCCCCTCATACATAAATGTATATTTGAATGACAGAGAAGGGATAAGAGCCAAGCAACCGACATTTGAGCAACTGCCCCATCTGCGGGAACAATTCCTTGCCAAAGAACAAGGTTTCAGCAAAGAGATGGAGGTAGAGATGAGTACATCTCATCCAAAGGCATCTGGAGGATGGGAACCGGGAAAATGCATCCCCCAATCTGATAAACCTCGCAGGTATACTATCAACTTGACAAGGGTCGGGGAACACACCCAGTTCATGAAAGAGCATGCCCTATTAGGAAATTTTTTGGGTCTCTGGCCTTTAGAAAGGGACCTGATGCGATGGATCAAAGCATGGTGGAACCCAAAGGGGGACTATGAAGTCCAACTTAGCTCCAAGGGGTTCTTCATGATCATCCTCTACAGCCTAGAGGATAAGGACTAGATCTTCGACAATGGACCATATTTATACAACTTTACAGGGCTCTTCCTGATATTCTGGAGAGATCGCTTTATCCTAGAGAAAGAGGATTTCACCATGGCACCAGTCTGGATCCGACTCTAGTCCTTGCCCCAAGAATTCTGGCTGGAGTAAACTCTCATGGGCATAGGGAGAACAGTGGGAAGGTGATCCAGATTTAGGAGTGGAACGAACTGATTAACATACTGAATACAATAAACACATATATAGGAAGCATAACACAAATATCCAGTGAACAATATCTTCTATTAAATAATGAAATAGGCTGAAACTGTAAAACTACAGAACTGAAACTTGCTCAAATGGTGGTAACTATCTATGAGAAGAGATGTGGCTGCTACGCGCATCCGTCTGAGCATAATGGATTACCATGAGGCTCCATAGGCCCTTTTCATATTACTCATGAATGCCAAAACCCTAGACATCCAAAAACCTAACCCTAGAAGGTGAAACACCAAAAGTCATGTGGGCCCTATGGGTAAGTTGGTGTAATTTGGTACCTCAACTTCCTAGGGTCATAACTATTGCATACGACCTTCGTTTTAGGCACGTGATAGCCCGTTGGAAAGGTCTTTTAGAGAACTACACATTTCCTTGTTAGGGTGTGACTTTGTCTATAGTCTGACTGTGGTGAGCCAAAAAAACAATGTTTAGGGCCCCAAAACAACCCAAAAAGTACAACAAAATGTGTTGACATGAAAACATACAAAATAATCCAGTTGGATTAGGCGAGAGGCCACCCGTACCACCTGGATAATGTATGAGGATTTAGACAACCCCATAAGTGTATCCAGGTGGTACACGAGCTGAACAAAAATGGACACGAGGAGCCAGTTGGAATAGGTCAGTGGCCACCAATATCCTCCTGGATCAATCCTCCCCGCTTAGGAAGCAATGGTCTCCATTGCGTTGAGTTCCCCCATCAGGTGAGGAAACTTCTATTGGATTTGGCCCCGTATGAGCCTCTTTCCTTGATGTAGGAGTCACCCTGCCTTGACAACCCAATAAAGCTGGATCTACTGCTGGCGAGTGCCCTTCACCTATGTGTCCACAATCTGATCAGTGGATGCTTGTTCCATGCAGTCAAGGTTGAGCTATGTTGGCGTTAGTTGTTCGACGATCTCAGAGGTGTCCAGTAATGGTGGAAAATATGGTCGAAGGAGGTCCACATTGAATAATGGATGCAAACCAAGGAAGGGTGGAGTGTTGAGCTCAAAATCATTGCTACCCACAACCTTGGTGATAGTTTAAGGCCCATAACAAAGTGGGTGAAGCTTCCGATGGGGCTCGATGAGACGCTCCTTCTGCAAATGTAACCATACTTTGTCGCCAACCTGAAACTGGTGTGGTACCCTGTGTTGATAATGGTGTTGCTTGTACTTAGCATTGGATTTCTGCAAAATCTCCTGGACCTATTGGTGGATGTGCTGAATCCACTCAATGAATTTGGTAGCTTTGTCGATCGCAGAATGATCATGGGAAGAGTATGTCTGTGCGGTGACAAGAGGAACTGGAACATCAATGGGTCCCAAGGGTTGGAATCCCATACCCAACTGAAATGGGCTATGGCCGATGGAACTATGGAGAGACATGATGTAGCTGTGTTGGACATATGGAAGACTCTCATCCCATCTACGGGGGTGATTAGAATTGTACATGTGCAGGATGTGCACAATCATCTGATTGATGACCTCGGTTTGGCCATCGGTTTGGTGATCGGTTTGGGGGTGGAAAGCAATGAATTTTTTGATCTTGGTGTCCAATAGAGACAAGAGACTCGACCAAAAGGTGATGAGAAACTCATTGTCTTGATCGAAGATGATGGTCTGTGGTATCCCAAAGTGGAGCCAAACTCATTCGAAGAATATATTGGTAGTTTATGCCACTGTGACATTCTTCTTACAGGATGTGAGGATGGGCATCTTCAAAAACCGATCAACAACCACAAACACAGTCATTCTCGTGCTTGGTGGATGTCAAAATAGACATGTAATCCATTGAGATGGATTCCCACGGGTTCTCGGGAATAGGAAGAGGGGTGTATAAGCCTTGCTTCTTAATGGATGGCTTGGCAATTTCGCAGGCAGTGCAAGACCTGATATACTTGTTGACGTCCTGTCAAAGTTTTGGCCAATAAAAATGTTTCTGAAGAATGACCACAATTTTCTCTACACCAAAATGTCCTACCACCTGACTGTAGTGGGCTTCCCAAATCATCTTTTCACGCTCGCTTGTAGGAACACGGAGATGGCCCAGGTGGCATAAGAGTCTGTCCTGAGTGTGAAAATCAGTGACAGTGGCACCTGTACCCAAGAGTTGATATTTGTTGGTGAAGTCCAGATCTTGCTGATAAAGTTTGGGCCACTCCGATGTTTCATGTCCATGGGACTGGAGCACAATGGTGAGTGCAGCCACAGGAGGCCGACTGAGGCAATCAATGACACGATTGGAGATACATGTCTTATACTTGATGTTGAGATGGAACTGTTGCAGGTAGGTGGACCACTTCTGATGGTGGTCTTTCTGCAATTTCCCCTGTGTCTATATGAACTGTGGAGGCTTGTGATCAGTGTGTATGATCGTCTCTTTCCCTAGAATTTAATGTTTCCATTGACGGTAGGATTGTACAATGGAATACATTTCCTTGTCATAGGTGGGGTATTTTCGGAAAGTATCAAAGAGTGCCTCACTATGGCATGCTGTAATGTCCACACTCATTTTTTTGGATTTTTACTTAGTTTTGTCGAGTTGGCATTTCATCAAACAGTTTCCTTTTGTAGTGTTTATATATATTTGCTTATATAAAGGTTTTATAAATAGATTCCATCCTTTGAACTGTGTTTAGTCACATAAGATATGACAATAAAACTACGAAAAAATACATAGAGTGCGTGCCAACAACTTATTACACTAGAATGATGAGCAACAATAATATATTTGTCTCACACATAGACTATAACAACAAACAATGGAGACAAGTTTGTCTTGTGTGTTAAGTAAATGTGTTGCCTGTGTAGTAAATACAATGTACAACAGTTATATATGAAGAGACACACCTGTAGGATGAAGTTTGTGTGCAACGACTGATAAATAATTTACCAACATACCTCCTTACAGCCAAATCGACCACAGATAGAGACTACACAGTCTTTCCCATAGGGAAATTGTTCAACACATAAGAACTCAACTCCTCCTTTATAGATTTGACCCCAACAATCAACTCATCCAAATCTGGAAGGTGATAACAGCCACCAGTGAAGCACTTTCCTCTTACTCAAAACTCTGTCCACGGTGAGAATATGTCGACCCGCTAACAAAGATATTGTCCCCACACAACAATAACCCATATCACAGAGAAATAACTCGGTTCCACTGCCATATATGCGCCTAGCCACACAGAGATACAGCTAGACTAAAGAAAGTTTTCCCCCAAACAACGATAATATCAGTCCATTTAGGATTACACTTGTCTCATGCCCAGATATGCACCCAAAATTCAAGGAATGCACCCAAAATAATGAGATTCGACCCACACAAGGATTTCTCAACCTTCTTCAAGCAAGTCGCCCTCTATAAACCCCAAACTCAGTCGCTTCCTCTGAAAACGTAGTCACCCATGAAGAAAACTCAACTACTGAATGTAAATATGCTAACAATGAAGCACGATGAAGAAATCTGAGTGATCTCTTCCCAGAAAATGACTAGCTAGGGTGTATCGTTGCAACACCGAAACCAATTCTAGGGTTTGTCACCAAAACCCTCAAAACCCCAAGCTTTAAGAGATCTCCAAGCCAAGAGGTTGAATAAAAAATAATCAATCAACATAATGGGAGAATAGAGGCCCCTATATCTCATTTATACTCCCCCTGTTCACCTTTTCTCTCCAAGTGAATTTTTCTTTATTTTATTATTCCTTGATTAAATCACTTAATTAATTAATTAACCATTTTAACTCAAAAAATGATTTATCCATCCTTATGGCTTCTCTGGCCACTGAAAGTCACTTCTCATCATCTTATCCTATAGTGCTCTTCCTCCCGATTCCAATGAGCTATTACACTAAGAGGTTTCTCCAACTAATATGCCCATTATGACCTTCTTAGTGAATTTAATTAAAATATGACCCATAATAACTCAAAATTACGGAAATCGTCGGAATGCAATGGAACCAAAGCCAAGTTGTGCGGAATGGATCGTGATGATGAAATATGATGAACGATGCAAGTAAGGCCCAATAAAATCCCTCAATATCTCCCAAACTTGTTGCCACCCCTATCTGACTACTCTGTTAGGCATAACACTTTGTAATGTAATAATGTCCCAAAATGGGGACATTACAGTTCTCCCTTTCAGAATATTTCTTTTCCTCAAGAAATAAATGAATCCAACTACATATGATACCAGGGTCCCATATCCACCTGTGTGACACAAGGTAGACTCCCCTCAAGATGTGGCCTCTCCAAGTGCTTACCACGCATGACACCCACATGCTCCTCATGAGTAGAATGATCAATGGCCAAGGAATCTCAGTCAACTCCCCATGCAACCACTCTACTAGAAACTCAACTCCATCAAATGATGAACTACCAAGCACTCTAATCCCTGGATCCCATATCAAAATGTGAACTGCAATGCCTCATGAAATATAGTCCTGTAAGATATCAATACCATGTGTCTCCTGCAAATAACACACAGTCTCAACCCAAAATGAGTTTGTCCTCCAAGACTGTACCAACCCCAACACGACCTCCACAGACTGAACATGTTGCTTCCATAGTGAGGTACTACAAGACCTCAACAAATCACCAACATGTGACGTGCTCCCCCCAACACTGAAGCTCATTCCCCCTACAAATATCCACCCGTCTCCATCAGTCAATGAAATTACCAACCCTGTAATCCCAGGGTCCCATGCTAGTCTCTGGTGGGGACCATCATGTTGACACTGCACTACTCTGATCATGATTGTCTGCTCGAAGTGTACATAATGGATCCACCACTCATGGATCCTCATAAGATGAAGCAAACTACTGACCAAATGGACTCCTGGATCCCATGTCAAATTTGGAAGTCCATCACGTCCAATCCCCACTAACTGTTGATGTGCCCTACTGGTAACTGTTGAAATCCCTCCATCCTCATCCCAATGAGAATCTAAATATGTATCAACCTCTATCCCATGGCCTAAGATACTCTCCATCACACCCAAGGCCTCAATTGTCTGTCTCTAATGATCCACCCCTATCATATTGTATGCAATAAAGACACTTCTGTCAGGTGGTCTCAGCCTACCAAATATCCATGTACCCTGCCATTGTCTATCTCCCCTTGTGCTACTGTCAATGATGAAGGTATCGTGAAAGGCTATCATAAATATCTGCAACCAACTGTAGGACTGGAAAATATCATATGATTTGGTCAATCCCAAGGGCTTGACCACTGACACCCATGGTAAATAATCGCCTATACTCATCACTGATCACCAACCATCGAGTACAACAGTAGGTATATCCACAATATGCGGCTCAATCACTCTCCATCCATCATCACTATTGCTGCTACTATGAAGGTGATCTCCCATATCTGTATACTGCTGCAAGGGAGATGAAGCTCCATGCTCTACAAAGTACATCTCCTCCCTGCAATCTAGTGTGTCCTGCTGAATCCCAATGTACACCTCTGTATGTCTCTGTGAACTACCACTCATCATTGTATGTCCCTGCATACTCATGTAATCTCATGTATACTCCTGCAACCTCATGTCTCCTGGGTGTACTACTATGTCAACCTCTATATGAAGGTCAGTCAATCCTGGAACACAAATGGAAGTGTCCTTATAACTGTCCTTATCTCTGGAATCCCCATGAGCATATGTATGACCAACTGTCTCAAAACCCCTCGTGAAGAGTGGAATTTGTGACCCATGGACATCCTCCTGCGTCTTCTGATCATATCTCTCCATACTCATCAGTGATCCTGGGTACTCCTCATGCTCCTCCATCAACTGATGCTCTACTGCTAAACCACCAACATCCTCTAGCAATGTGGCTGAATGATATGTCAGACTCTCTGCTGAGATAGATGTAGTGGGTCTCTGACTAGTCTCCTCAAGGAGCTCCTCTAATTTGGACCATGTTTCTTGAAGGGCTATATGTGTGCCTTCCAAGAATCTCCACGTGCTCACCAACTCATGAGTGAGTCGGTCCACCTCAACCTCCTACTCCCTCAGTGCCCTGTGATACATCTCGCCAACCTCCAATAGGTAATACCTATCCATCGACAACTGTTGGTAGTTTTCCATCATCACAGTCACTCTCTCCCTGAGCGTATGGAAGTCATCAATGACAAGTCCCCCATCTGAATTAACCTGTGCCATTGAGGCCCTCCAACAATAATCTGCCACCAGTGCATGTGTAGCATCATAGTGTCCCATAGATACCGTGATCATATCCTCACTAACCTTTAGCTGCATTGCCAAAGGGTGTGGCTCTCCATAAGAATGCTCCCCTGTATCCGTTGTGCTACTTTGGTCCTTAGTCATGCGCACCTCCTAAGAAATAATATCGGTCACCAAAGGTGACTCGTCCAATGTCAATGCCTCGTCATACTTAGGTGTATTCACACCCAGATCATCACAAGCCTCTGTATAGGTTGAAGATGTCAACTCCTCCTCATGCACTATCCTGCTATCAGCCTGTTCATCCCATGTGCTAGTGTCACCGGATGATATAGTCACATATGGTTGAAGCTTATTTGCACACTGCTCCACCACACTCATAGCAAGTCTACGTCTAGCCGAAGAAACCTCCTCCTTTTCTCTCCCCAAGGAAGCTAGTATAAGTGATACCAACCACTCTGGAATGTCATCACTCTCGTCCAAAATACAAGTCATAATGGCTTGCATAGATGTTAACACATTTTTTGGATGATCTCCACTGACAACAAAGAGGGAAATGTGAAACATCTCAAGGATGAAGTCAACACACCCAATTTCTAGCATCAAAAGACATGATTCAATCTTGGCCACTGTTTCCAGAATGGTAACCCTCTCTTCAAACAAGGGACTAGCTATATCATCCAACCCTTGGAAAATAGTAATAATAAGCTGGAAGGTATCTCTCAACACATCATCTTTGTATGGAGCGTTTGGTGATATCACTTATACATATGGCCACCCTAAGTGACACCTCTCCATCATGATGTCTCAACAAATTTGGCATAACTAGAGATTCCCTTAATGGATGTATTGCATCCAAGGTCACCTGTGAAGGAGACGAACCCACCTTAGATAAAATTTTCGTTGCTTGCTTGAGAATTTTAAGAAGAGTGTTTTTGAAGTGAGGGAGTGACTGTAACCTCATTCCCACCTCAAACACATGTTGTTCCAACTGATTTTTCATATTTCTCATGTATCTTCTGTCAATGCTACCCTTTAAAACCTCGCAGCTACAAAGAACCATGCTCTGATACCATTGTAATGTCCCCACTCATTTTTTTTGGATTTTTACTTAGTTTTGTTGACTTGGCATTTCGTCAAACAATTTGCTTCTGTAGTGTTTATATATATTTGATGATATAAAGGTTTTATAAATAGATTGCAGCCTTTGAATTGTGCTTAGTCACATAAGATATGATAATAAAACTATGAAAAAATACACAGAGTGTGTGCCAACAACTTATTACACTAGAATGATGAGCAAAAATAATATATTTATCTCGTACATAGACTATAACAACAAATAATGGAGACAAGTTTGTCCTCTATGTTAAGTAAATGTGTTGCATGTGTAGTAAATACAATGTACAACAATTATATATGAAGAGACAGACCTATAGGATGAAGTTTGTGTGCAACGATTGATAAATAAGTGAACAACATACCTCCTTATAGCCAAATCGACCAAAGAGAAAGACTACACAGTCTTTCCCAGAGGGAACTCAACTCCTCCTTTATAGATTTGACCCCATCAGTCAACTAATCCACATCTAGAAAGTGATAATAGCCACTAGTGAAGCGCTTTCCTCTTACTCAAAAATTTGTCCATAGTGAGAATATGTCGACCCACTAACAAAGATATTGTCCCCACACATCAATAGCCAGATCACAGAGATATAACTCGGTTCCACTGCCATATATGCACCCAACCACACAGAGATACGGCCAGACTGAAGAAATTTGTCCCCCAAACAACGATAGTATCAGTCCACTTAGGAATACACTTGTCTCATGCCCATATATGCACCCAACAATCAAGGAATGTGCCCAGAATAACGAGATTCAACCCGCACAAGGATTTCTCAACCTTCTTCAAGCAAGTCGCCCTCTATAAACCCCAAACTCAGCTGCTTCCTCTTAAAATGCAATCACCCATGAAGAAAACTCAGCTACTGAATGCAAATCTGCTAACGATGAAGCACGATGAAAAAATTAGAGTGATCTCTTCCCACAAAATGACTAGCTAGGGTGTATCATTGCAACACCGAAACCAATCCTAGGGTTTGTTACCAAAACCCTCAAACCCCCAAGCTCTAAGAGCTCTCCAAGACAAGAGGCTGAATACAAAATAATCAATCAACATAATGGGAGAATAGAGGCCCTATCTCTCCTTTATACTCCCCATGTTCACCTTTTCTTATTTTATTATTGCTTGATTAAATCACTTAATTAATTAATTAACCATTTTAACTCTAAAAAGTGATTTATCCATCCTTATGGCTTCTCTGGCCACTAAAAGTCACTTCTCATCATCTTATCATGTAGTGCTCTTCCTCTCGATTCCGATGAGCTATTACACTAAGAGGTTTCTCCAAGTAATATGCCCATTATGACCTTCTTAGTGAATTTAATTAAAATATGACCCATAATAACTCAAAATTATGGAAATCGTTGGAATGCAACAGAACCAAAGCCAAGCTATGCGGAATGGATCCTGATGATGAAATATGATGAACGATGCAAGTCGGGCCCAATAAAACCCCTCAATATCTCCCAAACTCATTGTCACCCCTATCTGACTACTCTGTTAGGCATAACACTCTGTAATGTAATAATGTCCCAAAATGGGGACATTACATATGCTACTGGATGCCTGTGCTAAGTGAGAACTGTGCCCACAACATAGTTAGATGCATCAGTCTTAATATCGATTGGGTGTTGCAGATTGGGCAAGGAGAGTACTGGAGTTGAGCACAAGCGATGTTTCATATCATCGAATGCTCATTGTTTCTCCTTCCCCCATACGAACTTGGCCCTACCACTGCCCTTGGCCACCTGGTTGAGGGCCCATGTAATATGGGAGAATCACAACATGAATCGTTGGTAGAAATTGGCTAGACCCAAGAAGCTCTGAAGCTCGATCAATGTGGTCGGGGCTGTACAGTCACGAATGACTTGGATTTTAGCTAGATAAACATGTACCCCATGCTCATCAATAATTTATCTAAGGTATTGGACCATGTTCATGCCAAAAGAGCATTTTTTTAAGTTGGCATAAAGCTTGTGCTACCGTAGAGTGCTCAAAACCTATTGAATATGCCGCATGTGCTCCTCCGACGTTCTGCTGAAGATGAGGATGTCATCCAAATATACTACCACAAAGGAGTCGGTGAAGGGTCTCAATACATCATCCATCAACCTCATGAAAGTGGCTGGTGCATTTGTTAAGCAATAGGGCATGACTAGCCATTCGTAGAGACCTTCTTTAGACTTGAAGGTTGTCTTCCAGACATCACTTGGTTCGATGGGAACCTGGTGATAGCCAGGCTTTAGGTCAATCTTGCTGAAGAACTTTTCCCCCTTGAGTTGGTCAAGAAGGTCATCAATCCTGGGAATGGGGTAGCGGTTCCTGACTGTGATTTTTCTTAAGGCTCTGTAATCAATGCAAAGTTGCCAAGTCTTGTCCTTCTTCTGCACTAGTACAATCAGGCTTCTGCAAAGGGAGGAGTTGGGTCTGATGTGCCCCTTTTGAAGAAGCTCTTGGATCTGACGCCTAATTTCATTATTCTCCATCAGCAAGCGCCGATAGACTGGCCCATTAGGTAGAGGTGCGTCGGGGGTCATATCAATGGGATGCTTGACTTGGCAGTGTGTTATTACCCCTATAGGTGAGGCAAAGATGTCTCTGTATTCTTACACGATCCTGTCCACTTGCTTCTGCTGCAAAGAGAGGCATTGTGTAGAGGCCACAGATGTGGTGGCGACCTTCTTCTTACTTTGACCACGGATCACAAAGAAGATGAACTTCCTGGTCTGTGAAATGACCTTATTGCATTCCTTAGAAGAGATTAAAGAAATAACAGTAGGTGGTGCCACCTCTGGGATCCTGTACAATTGTCTACCCAAATTAATAATAACACTGCGAGGCCTAGACTCTTACACAACATGACGTTTCCACAAATATGGTTGTCCTAAAAGAACATCACAAACTTCAAGGGGAGAAACATCACACACTACCTCATCTTTGAAAGGCTTGATGCCGTAGGGCAAACAACATTGTTGGTTGATGCAGAGATCTCTTCCTTGACGAAGCCAATCGATGGTGTAGGGTTGTGGATGAAATGTCATTGGTAGGTACAACCGCTTCATGATCTCTGCTGAAATTACGTTCTTCTGACTATCGTTGTCGACAATGAAATGAATCAGATCCCCCTTGATCCACATCTACGAGTGAAAGAGGCATTCCCCTTCCTCTAGTTCTTCTGGTTCGCTTGGCCGAAATTTGGTGGTAGAAACCGTGGCACTGGGTTCAACATCAATAATCCACCTCCCTCCTTTAGGATTTGACTCGAAATCAGAATCGACCTCTGACTCATAAGACTTCAGCTCGTCCATGAGGGACTGCTTGGAGCAGCATTCGTCGGTGTTGTGCGAAGGACTTTTATGGTACTCACACCATTTTCTTGTGTACTTCTTCGTCTTTTCATTGCCCTTCTTGTGTTGTGGATTGGACGAATTTTCCTGAGGGTGGCCATCTTGACTTGGTCCCTTGATGTGTGGGTTCAGGCTGCCTTTGCCCTGCTTCGGCTGCGAGGGGTTTCCAGATTTAAAATCTTATCGTTTCTGCTTAAATTTTTGCTCGATCTTGACAATGTATCTACAAGCCGTGCCCAACGAGGCAATGTCCAGGAACTCCATTTCTATTTGAATGTATTGATGCAAACAATCGTGGTATTTGAGAACTAGATGATGCTCAGAATCTTTGATACCCAATTTGGTGTGTAGGGTATGGAAAATAATGGTGAAGTGTGGTACTGTTTGGTCGCTTTCTTGACGTATGGTGGTCCATTTGGTGTACTGGTCCTCGTAGCTTCCAACATGGTAGTACTGTTCTTTAATGGTGTCCCGGAAGGAATCCGATGTAAGGGTCACCACAACAATTGCAGATTCCTCAACGACCCTTTTATCAAAGTAAGTATCCCACCAGTCTTTCACATGGGGAATGACCTTGAGGAGTGCAAAAGTGATCTTTTCCCTATCGGAAAAATTGTGGACCGAAAAAATCCTTCGAGCAGATTCAACCATTTATCTACAACATTCGCATCTATTAGTCCTTCAAATAATGAAATATCAAAATTTACTTGTACCTTGAAGGGGGTTGTATGGCCGCTTGATGAAGATGCTTCTCCCATGGGCAGTCGTCGAAGGATCTGTGCGAAGTTGTCCATCATTTCGTTCCTTTGTCACGCGAGGGCTTCCTCGAGCAACATTTTAATAGGATCTCCTGCTCCATAATCTTTCTTTTCGTCTCCCATGGGTTGATGTTGAGCTCGGAATGACCGATCTAGTAATGGCTCGATGGGTTCGAGTCCCAACTTCTTGTACCCAGACCTTGTTTGGGACATGCACAAAGAAAAATAAATGAAGAGAAGACCGCTCTAATATCACTGATCCATATTTAGGAGTGGAACAAACTGATTAACAGGCTAAATACAACAAACACATAGATAGGAAGCATAACACAAATATCCAGTGAACAATATCTTCTATTAAATAATGAAATATGATGAAATTGTAAAACTACATAACTGAAACTTGCTCGAATGGTGGTAGCTATCTCTAAGAATAGATGTGGTTGCTATGCACATCCCTATGAGAAGAATGGATTACCATGAGGCTCCATAGGCTCTTTTCATATTACTCATGAATTCTAAAACCCTAGACATCTAAAAACTTAACCCTAGAAGGTGAAACGCCAAAAGTCATGTGGGCCCTATGGGTAAGTTGGTGTAATTTTGTACCTCAACTTCCTAAGGTCATAACTTTTGCATACGACCTCCGTTTTAGGCGCGTGATAGCCCGTTGGAAAGGTATTTCAGAGAAATACACATTCGGACATTAGATTCTGACTCCATCTATATTTTGACTATGTAAATCCAAAAAAAAAATGTTTAGGGCCCCAAAACAACCCTGAAAATACAACAAGATGTGCTGACATGAAAACATACAAAATAAGCCAGTTGTATTAGGTGAGAGGCCACCCGTATCCACCTGGAGAATGTGTGAGGCTTTAGAAATCCCCAGAAGTGTATAACTCACAATTATAAAGCAGTACAGAAAGACATTCTGAACAAAAATGGACACGAGGAGCCAGTTGGAATAGGTGGGTGGCCACCAATATCCACCTGGATCAGAAGGTATGTAAAATACTCAGAGGGAAAAAAACAAAGGAAATACACCTCCTATGCCCGCATATGTGTCTATGTGTATATCTCGAAGGCCTTACTAGGCTCAATAACTATAAAATACCTGGACGAAGACTGGAACCAAACCATTGATTATGAACACATCCCCTTCTGTTGTAGGAAATGTCATGAGCATGGTCACCTCTTCTGTGACTGTCCTCTAAATTTTCAAAATTCAAAGGCAGGGGACGAAAAGCAAAAGGATGGCTACACAACAGTCACATGAAGGAAAAAACAACCCCCCAGGAAGCACAATCAGGAAAGTAACTAGAAGATCCCCATCAAAAACTCTTTTGATATCCTAAATCAACTCCCAACAAAGGAGGAGATGGAAAATACGCATAAGAAAGAAAACCAGGACAAGGATAAAGGAAAATCCAAGCTAGAACTTGAACCAAAAAAGGGACAGAACTAAGAAATATATCCTATAGTTCAACAAAATGAGGAGAAACTAGAGGATGGTGGGGACACCCTCATGCAGTTGGATGATCAGGATCTAGCGGACATTAACTTGGAGAAAATGGAGGAAGCCTTCAATAAAAAGGAGCTGCAAACCATCCCAGTAGAACAACTCAAGAAAGTGCATAAAGTATTCATTGATTCCATGGTAGGGGCCACTTCGTGACTAGGCATATCCCAAATCTAGCACCTAAGCCCAGGCGCACCCCCCGAGAAAGAAAACACAAAGGCCACAAATCAACACACCAACTCATCAAAGAGGTAGGAAAATATATGCTTAAATCGAGACAAATGCACCATCTCACAGAAGGGTACTTCTCCCCACCACCCAACTCATCATGATGAATATCATCTGTAATGTACCTCAATTTCGTCATAAAAAAAAAAAATTTCTTAAGTATTCGTTCCTAATTGGATTTGTCATTAAAAGAAGGTAGGCCTTTATTTCTTGTTTAAACTTTGAAAGTTTACTAGAGCCCTCGCGTTCATCGGCTAACTTTACTACCCAACTTAAACTTTTGAATCAATGTTACAAAATGTGCATACTCCGCATTCCAAGACTTACTTAGAGTCCTGCAGATTATGTTCACTTTCATATCTATATAAAATTTATACATCCATATAATAGGCTTACCACTACCAAAGATTTTTGGAACTTATGCCCCTAAGCCTTATGCGTAACATTAACTTGAAAACCCACTTGATTAGAGAAACTCATGTAATAAGGATAATGATAAGGGTCGGGTTATACCCCTCTGCGAAGGTTTGAATTAATAACAGGTCCTTTGCAAACAATTCCCACCGATAAGGATGTGATTGGGGTAAGTTCTTCCCGATAAAATTTTGAAGTAACGATTATTTTGGAACCAATTGCCCATGCTAGAAGTTCGTCAACTCTACCTATTCCATATGAAACTCCAACTAAAAATTGTAGTAACTGAGTTAGTGTGAGTTAGGGTTAAAGCTTCAATTAATTGCACAATCACTTCTCTAATCCGTAACCCATTAAATTGAAAAACAGGAACTAGTCAGTCGAGAGTTAAACCTTGGCCATACCATTTATGGGGTATGGTGCGTGCGAAAATCGAGGCCATCACCTGATCCTTCGTCCACTGTGGGTGTGCCAAGTCTCCTTCATCACATGGCCCGACCCCTCTCTCGTACCAGCAACATTTATTCTACGTGGTAAGGTTTCTTTAGGTTATAGTAGTTTTACTTCCGTAATGAGAAGGTCTCCGAAAACCAGGCTCTGGGACTCCATTTTCTTGGCCAAGGGAAGGACAACTGGGAAGCTTCCATGATGGAGGCGACATCTTTTACCCAATCCATTTGGTAAGTTTCACCCTATCATTGTAACGTTTTTGACTGTTAGCAAGTTACTCCCTTATCGTTAAAACTCGAAAGAAAGGGCTCTGGACTTTTCCTTTTCCTTGCTACTGGTAAGTAGCTGCACTTATCGCACTCCTACCTGTTCTAATCCCGAAGGGCTCGATACTTCATTCTCTTTCTTTCTTAGCGCTTCCAAGGTTTTTTCATAAGTAGTTTTGCCTTTATGCTTGTCGTCTCCCACTCTCCTTCACTGTGTTGTATCATTATTTGGTAGTGAATCTCTTCGAGACTTCTTTAGGGTTCCATCCCATAAGTTATTCGTTAGGGTGACAGCCATACTGTATTTGCAATTTAGTTTTTACCTATGTTAGTGAACTATCAAATGGTAGGCTATGACATCTTCCTCTGTCATGGTCAGGTATTCTCTGTGTAACGTTCGAATATTGTTTCCTTAACCTAGCTATGTCTACCTATCTCTATGATTTCTTTCGACTGTACACCGCACTCATCAATATCCCATAACCCTCAAGAGAAGACCGATTACTATTCATAAATTTCTTCTGTAGATCCCAAATTAACGATACCTCTCGGGTTCAAAATTCCTATATCATGCCACAGATAAAAGTTTGTGGGCTTTGTACTACCTTGGTAGCGGTTCGTCCGTACAGAGAAGGGTGTCTGTATTACTCCGTGTTTAATTAAACTTTTTTCCCCTTGAAACTGGTTCCTATGTTTAAACGAAAAATAGGCATTCCCATAATTATCTGTGTATTGATTGTATTTCCTTTTAATGTATTCTCTGTGACTCGTATGTTTCTATGTATAACTAAATTATACTCATCCTTTGATTAATGTTTGTTCGACTCGGTGTTGGAATTCCTGTATATTTACGAAATCATATTTCTTGTAAAACCCTACTCTTGTACTAGATATTGTAACTAATCATGCGACCCTATTTGAAGCGAGGGTACCCATCAGATTGATCGAGTTCGCTCTTCCCCTTTCGGTCCATTGATGGTCACGACTCGGTTGGAAGCTTACTTATGGAAAATTGAAGATAAGTAAAAGTTTTTTGTCCAATGATAACTTCATTATCTTGTATGTTTCGTTGAATTTCGAGTTTTGGAATGAACTCTATCCCGTTACTAAATTAAATGCTTCGTTCCTTTGTAGGTTTACGTGGACACGACGCTGGATCAAATTTGGGTTCTGCTCAAAAAGCTATTCTGGTTTACAGTAAGAGGAACTCTTGAGGGATTTGGAGAAATCCCGGTGATGTCAGGTTATTACTCCAACATTCTTTGCTTAAGGCTGTTGCCCGAATCATTAGATGTACAAATCTTTAAATTTTAGTTAAAGGAATGTTTTAATTTCCTTCCTGTTGTTGAGGTTTACCTTGCTAGTATCTGTATAATGAACTTGTAGAGATATTCCAGATAGATAGCCATATTGTGAAATCATGGAAAAGGTAGACTATACATTGATTTGAAATTTGTTTCGAATACTTACACATGAAATCTTTACTCGTAAATTTCTTGTGTCAATCGCTAATTTATTCTTTCATTTAGAGTAGATCTGTTAATTATTATACACATATACTCCTGTATAATTATGTAATTATAGGCATATCTATATATCTATTTTAACTTAAGTTTTCAAGAGTAAATCTTCCCCGCATCGTTGAATTCGATGGCTTCTATAGTCTTATTATATAATCCATGACTATGATACTGTACATATATAAATGAATATAATACTCCTAAGATTCGCTTCTGGATCTCTTTAAGGGTTGTGCCAATTGAAATTTCGCCATAGACTTTGAATATTTAATGAGTATAATAGTCCTAAAAATTTCATTCTTTCTAGATTTCTTTTAATGTTTACACCGATTGAAATTCCACTACAGACTTTGAAATATTAAAATGCATATGATCTCATGATAGGTGGAAATTTCTAGGTCTGTACTTTGGGAAATTTCATGGTTAAACTATTATTTTATGCAGGTTAGATATGTCCTTGTCACGACTGGTTTCCGGTGGTTCTGTAATATGGTTTGTTGTCTAGATTCAATTCCATTACTACTATAGATAATATATATTGTATATAAACCCATACATTTATATGTTGGTCAGGTGATTACAATGGATCACACATACAATAGTAATATAGGTATATTTGTTAATAGAGTAGATGATTCTTCAATAGATAATGTACATAAAACCATACAGATACAGTCGTTCCTACAACATATAATATACTATGATCATATAGATAAAATCTTTAGTCGAACCAAATTATTTCTACCACAAATAATCTACAACAATTATGTAATTTGCAGATGACCGCAAAATAATCATCTAGAATAGCAACACAAATCATCTACAACAATTCTGTAATTACACACGAGAGTAAAAAAAATCATCTAGAATAGCAACACAAATAATCTACAACAATTCTGTAATTACATACGACAGTAAAATAATCATCTAGAATAGCAAACATATGCAATAGTCCCAATGACATGAATATGATAAGGGAAGGTAGAGGAAACATATCTGAATTGGTTTGCTGGAAAGACAAAGGGAACAACCACGTTCCTCCCAACCTTAGAACAGGGCAGCCAAATCACTTGCCCGGTTCACCCCCTAGCCTGACCATGAATCCATGAGGGCAAACTTCGAATCTCCTCTTTAGCAATGTCTTCCTCTATCAGTAGTCTTCTCCTTACCTCACACTCATAAATTAGTGCTTATAAGAACAAGTACTCAGTAGTTATTTTGCCCGCATACTAGGCATCATCCTGCCTCCTCACATATGCCATATATCCAAACAAAATCTTTGCCTAGGAATTTTTTCCCTCCCTTGGGAATTTTTGCATCTTTCTAAATCCCTAATTTTTAGGGGCTGCCAATGGCCAAATTCCTGATTTGCCACATGTAACAATCAGCCCTGAGGTAGTTCCAACATGTTCCCCACTCATGGAGTCATGGTCAGCTGATTTTAACATGGTTGTTCCATTTTTCCTCTTGCAATAATTATAAAATATTTTGTTTACATACAAGTGTCATAGTCAAATAACTAGTTGGGTCAAATCAGATCTCTGCCCAACAGTCATAAAAATTTAATTACAATTTACCAAATTCGAATTTTGGAATTGCCATAAATAGCAAAAATTTTCCAAATTCGAATTGACCAAAAACGAAATAATTTTCCTAACAATTTTCGAATTCAAAAATAATTTATTTTTGGGAATGTCACATCCTTTCCCCCTTCAATGAAACATTGTCCTCAGTGTTCGTTCCTTCCTTGGAACAAGATTGGATGAGATTTCTGCAAATCTCCCTCCAACTCCCAAGTGGCCTGCTTAGGACTGAAGTGCTTGCATTGCACCTTTACCTGAGCGACGACTCTGTTTCGAAGTGCTATTTCTCTCCGGTCTAGAATGCGCAGGGGTTCCGCCTGGAACTCGCCTTCTGGTTCCACTTGCACCAAGTTCCAATTGATCATGTGAGTAGGATCATGAACATAATTTTTCAACAAAGAAACATGAAATACATTATGAATTTTTAAATTGGCTGGAAGTGCAAGTTGATATGCTACGGGTCCAATTTGAGCTAGTATCTCGAAGGGCCCAAAAAACCTGGGTGCCAACTTGGCACAGTTCCCGAGTTTTAGTGAACTCTTTCGGGCTTTGACTTTTAAGTAAACATGATCTCCCACTTGAAACTCCAAGTGTCTTATTTTTTGGTCTGCATAACTTTTATGTCTATCATGTGCCTCTTTCAAGTTCTGTTGTACTTTTCTTCCTGTATTTTCCATTTCTTGGAGCATCTCTGGTCCAACCGTAAGTCTGTCAACCAGGTTTTCTCAGCTAATTGGAGTCGTACACTTTCTTCCATACAGTACCTCGAAGGGGCTTAACTTAGCCGAAGTTTGGTACCCATTGTTATATGCAAATTCTACCAGGTGTAGGTAATCTTCCCACTTGTTTGGTTTTGTTCTTATATACACGCAGAGCATATCCTCCATGATTTGGTTCGTTCTTTCAGTTTTTCCATCCGTTTGCGGATGATAACTCGTACTGAAATTCAAATTAGTATTTAGCCTTGCAAATAATTCTTTCCAAAAAACAGATGTAAATTTTACATCTTTATCCAAAATCGCCATTTTAGGAATACCATGCAGTCTAAAAATTTCTTTCATAAATATTTCAACGATATTTGTAGCTTTAAAAGTAGACTTTACAGGAATAAAGTGTGCAGACTTACTGAGTTTATCGATTACAACCATAATAGAGTCGTTCTGTTTCTGATTTTTAGGCAAACCTGTAATAAAGTCTAGTTATATGGTCTCCCATTTCCATTCTGGCATTGGTAGTGGTTGTAGTAGGCCGGCTGGATGTTGGTGTTCGACCTTAACCTGCTGACAATCTTGACACCTAGTCAAGTACTCTGTTGTTTCTCCCTTCATGTTAGGCCAGAAAAATAGTTTTCTAAGTGATATTATCGTTTTCTGGTATCTTGGATGACCAGAATACAATTTCTTATGCACTTCATCCAAAACTGTTATCTTTAACTCTACCAAATCTAGTATGTAAAGTCAGTTTTTAAATCGTAACAATCAATTTTTATTGATACTCAAATTTGGTTTGTCTAAGTTTGTTGTAGTATTTTGTAATTATGTCACTATCTTAGTGTAATTTTCATCGTTAATACATGTTGTCCTTATTCTCTGTACCAGATCACTTTCTTCTCCACTGACATTTATTTCGAATAACCCATGGACTCTTCTGCTTAGGGCATTTGCTACCTTATTTTCCTTACCCTTGATATGTCTTACCTCAAAGTTGAATTCGCTCAAGAAGGCTAGCCACCTTGCTTGCCTTGCATTAAGATCTGGCTGANCATTTATTTCGAATAACCCATGGACTCTTCTGCTTAGGGCATTTGCTACCTTATTTTCCTTACCCTTGATATGTCTTACCTCAAAGTTGAATTCGCTCAAGAAGGCTAGCCACCTTGCTTGCCTTGCATTAAGATCTGGCTGAATAAACAAATATTTCACTCCTCTATTATCTATTAGTAATAGAAATTTTCTGCCCATTATGTAGTGTCACCACTGCTAATTCCAAGTCACGAGTGATGTAGTTTCACTCATGCTCCTTTAATTTCCGGTACTCATAACAAATAACGTGTCCTTCTTGAGTTAGGACACCACCTAATCCTTCTTTACTCGCATCAACACAGACAGTAAAGTCTTTATCTGGGTCTGCTACCTTTAAGATGGGTGCGGTTGTCAATAATTCCTTCAACTCGTTAAAACTATCTTGGCACTTCTGTGACCGATTAAACTTGGTCCCTTTCTTTTGCAATGACGAGATAGGGTAAGCAATTCTGGAAAACCCCTCTATAAATCTGTGATAATATCTGGTGATCCCCATGAATGACCAAATATCTGCTACATCCTTAGGTATCGACCATTCCATGATGGCTCTTATTTTCTCAGGGTCGACTGCAATGCCTTCTGCAGAAATTACATGTCCTAGGTACTGTATTTTCTTTTGATAAAAATCACACTTATCAAATTTGGCATATAGTTTGTGTTTCCTCAAAGTTTGCAGAACTATTCTTAAGTGTTCTTCATGTTCTTCTTCTATTTTGGAATAGACCAGAATATCATCAATAAATACCAGTACGAACTTGTCCAAGTATTGACTGAAAATACTATTCATTAGACACATAAACATGCCTGGTGCGTTAGTAAGTCCGAAAGGTATAACTACAAATTCGTAATGCCCGTATCTTGTTCGAAAAGCTGTTTTTCTTATGTCCTCATCTTTTATCCTAACTTGGTGATAATCGGATCGTAAGTCTAATTTCGAAAAGATCTTGGCCCCACCTACTTGATCGAACAAATCATTTATCCTAGGTAAGGGGTATTTGTTCTTAATAGTCATTGTGTTCAATTGTCTATAATCGATACATAGTCTTAGAGTATCATCGTTCTTTTTCACAAAGAGGACTGGTGCTCCCCATGCTGAAACACTCGGTCTGATATACTCTTTGTCCAATAACTCTTGCAGTTGTATTTTTAATTCTGTAAATTCTGGTAAACTCATTCGGTAAGGTGCTTTCGAGATAGGGGTTGAACCAGGTAGCAGGTCTATGGAGAAGTCTATTTCCCTTCTAGGAGGTAATTCATGTATTTCATCAACAAATACGTCTTTGAATTCAAGTAGGACAACAAAGTCTTCCAAGTTGGGATTATCTTATTTTTTTAACAGATTTTTTATTTGGATGGCATAAACTTGACAACCCTTTCCCATGAATTTCTTGAATTGCATTGATGTGACTTGTCTAACTGATAGAGGTTTTGGTATACCTTGGGCTGTTCTAGTAGTGTCATAATCATCTTTATAATTAAGTGTCTTTGTATAACAATCTAGAACTGCTTTGTGCCTTTCCAACCAATCCATTCCGATAATCACATCATAAGATCCAAGTGGCAGAATATTCATATTTGTTTTTATGTTTTGACCATCTAAACTGAATTCAAAATCAGAAATAAAGTCAACCACTTTCCTTTTAGTTCCTGTTGCTAATTGTACCAGCCATGATTTTGCGTGTTTCATCCTTCTAAGTTTATTTGACTCTACTACTCCAGGAGTGATATAACTTAACGTAGCTCCAGGATCAATTAAAAAATAAATTCAGGTGTCATTGATTTTACCTTCGATTTCTGCCACAGAGGACTGGTGGTCAGCTTGCCGACCATCAATGACTGCATTTATCCGATGTAGGCTTCTTCCTGCATCTCCCACCGTCGAAGATTTCTGCAAATTATGAACAACGGTTTTGTTTGTTGTATTTAAATGTGGACAATTCCTCCTGAGTTGAGGCTCTCCACATTCCCATCACTTCAATGGTTCATGGGGATTGTCCCCAGACTTCTTTGTTCCCAGATTTACCGGTTTACCACTGCCTTGGATACTTGGATTATTGGAGTGAAAATCCTTTCTAGGAAATCTTTTTGCTACATTCTGATAAGGAGCTGGTTGGTATCCCTTCTTCCGCTGGTTTATTCGGTCATGTTTCTTATCCTTCCAAGCTTTGGGGAACTCTGTTCGTTGTTTGTATTGGTTGTAGCACATTCGTGCTTTCCTGAATACTTCACTCAAGGACTTGGGGTTTTCAAACTCAATTATGTCCCTGTAATATTGTGGTAAACAACTTAGGAACCTCTGGATTTTTACCTTATCCTCTTGGATATAAGGTATGAACCTTATTAGTTCCAGGAATTTGTTTATGAGATCCTCCATCGTCATCTGACCAAGTCACAATTCATAGAATTCTTTCATTTTCCTTTCATAGTAGCTTTCAGATAGGTACTGTTTCTTGAAATATTTCTTGAAGTCAAACCATTCCATCTGTTTCTCTTTTAAGCCCTTAGCCAATTTCAGATCTTGCTACCAGATGCTGGCTTTTCCCTTTAGATTGTAAATGGCCATTCTGACCTTCGTATTACTGGAGTAGTTGTATATCTAGAAAAAAAATTTTGATGTCTAGTAACCAAGCTTCAACTTCCTCCCCTGTTCTGGATTCTCCATCAAAGGTAGCTGGTTTAATTTTCTTAAATTCTCCTTCAAGGTGGTCTACTTGTTTTCTCTTTCTGTCCGATTTTATTTTATCTTTAGCTAAAGGTATTCCTTCAGATGAACTGTCCCCTTTTTCTGCTTCAGGAACAAAATTCTTGGATGTTCTTTTACTGAGTTCTTCCTCCTGGTTCTCGTCCTTTGGGCTTTTCTTTGTCACTATACCTCGTAGCACGACTTATTTTATTTCATGTTGTTCCTACTGTTCTTTCTTCAGCCTTTCATTGTCCGCTTTGAAGGCTTGTAGTTCAACAATGAGACCTCTTATAGTTTCTAGAACCTCAGTAGGCGAACTTCCATCACTGTTCTGCCTCCGATCATCACTGTGCTGCCTTCAGTCTTCAGGAGGTCTTTGCTCAGGATTTCCATTGAGTTTGATTTCTGCGTCATCCTGTGCCGCCATGATTAACACAAAACATAAAAAGGTTTTCTGTTTGCAACAATAAAGGTTTATTAGTTTTTCATAAACATAATTATATGCTAAGTAAATCAGATGGCCCTGTTCAAGGTCCAAGTGTTGTAACCTTTGCTCTGATACCATATGTAATGTACCTCAATTTCATTATAATTTTTTTTTTTGCTCAAGTGTTCGTTCCTAATTGGATTTGTCATTAAAAGAAGGTAGGCCTTTATTTCTTGTTTAAACTCTGAAAGTTTACTAGAGCCCTCGCGGTTGTTGGCTAACTTTACTACCCAACTTAAAATTTTGAATCAATGTTACAAAATGTGCATACTCCGCGTTCCAAGACTTACTTACAGTCCTACATATTATGTTCACTTTCATATCTATATAAAATTTATATATCCATATAATAGGCTTACCACTACTAAAGATTTTTGGAACTTATGTCCCTAAGCCTTATGCGTAACATTAACTTGAAAACCCACTTGATCAAAGAAACTCGTGCAATAAGGATAATGATAAGGGTCGGGTTATACCCCTCTACAAAGGTTTGAATTAATAACAGGTCCTTTGCAAACAATTTCGACCGATAAGGATGTGATTGGGGTAATTTCTTCCCGAGTAAATTTTGAAGTAACGATTATTCTGGAACCAATTGCCCATGCTAGCAGTTCGTCGACTCTACCTATTCCATATGAAACTCCAACTAAAAATTGTAGTAACTGAGTTAGTGTTAGTTCGGGTTAAATCTTCCATTAATTGCACAGTCGCTTCTTTAATCCGTAACCCATTAAACTGAAGGACAGGAACTAGTCAGTCGAGAGTTAAACCTTGGCCAGACCATTTATGGGGAATGGTGCGTGTGAAAGTTGAGGCCATCACCTGATCCTTCATCCACTGTGGGTGTGCCAAGTCTCCTTCATCACATGGCCCAACCCCTCTCTCGTACCAACAACATTTATTCTACGCGGTAAGGTTTATTTAGGTTATAGTGGTTTTACTTTCGTAATGAGAAGGTCTCCGAAAACTGGGCTCTATGACTCCGTTTTCTTGGCAAAGGGAAGGACAACTGGGAAGATTCCATGATGGAGGCGACGTCTTTTACCCAATCTACCTGGTAAGTTTCACGTTATCACTGTAATGTTTTTGACTATTAGCAAGTTACTTCCTTATCGTTAAAACTCGTAAGAAAGGGCTTTGGACTTTTTATTTTCCTCACTACTAGTAAGTAGCTCCACTTATCCCACTCCTACCTGTTCTAATCCCGAAGGGCTCAATACTGCATTCTCTTACTTTCTTGGTGCTTCCAAGGGTTTTTCGTAAGTAGTTTTTCCTTTATGCTTGTTGTCTCCCACTCTCCTTCACTGTGTTGTATCATTATTTGGTAGTGAATCTCTTCGATACTTCTTCAGGGTTCCATCCCAAAAGTTATTCGTTAGGGTGAGAGCCATACTGTATTTTCAATTTAGTTTTTACCTATGTTAGTGAACTATCAGATGGTAGGCTATGATAGTGTCCTCTGTCGTGCTCGGTTATTCTTTGTTTAACGTTCGAATATTGTTTCCTTAACCTAGCTCTGTCTACCCATCTCTATGATTTCTTTCGACTGTACACCGCACTCATCAATATCCCGTAACCCTCAAGAGAAGACCAAATACTATCCATAAATTTCTTCTGTAGATCCCGAATTAACAATACCTCTCGAGTTTGAAATTCCTATATCATGCAAGAGATAAAAGTTTGCAGGCTTTGTACTGCCTTGGTCGCAGTTCGTCCATACGGAGAAGGGTGTCTGTATTACTCCGTGTTTAATTAAACTTTCTTTCCCTTGAAACTGGTTCCTATGTTTAAACGAAAAATAGGCATTCCCATAATTATTTGTGTATTGACTGTATTTCCTTTTAATGTATTCTCTGTGACTCGTATGTTTCTGTGTATAACTAAATTATACTCATCCTTTGATTAATGTTTGTTCGACTCGGTGTTGGAACTCCTGTATATTTACGAAATCATATTTCTTGTAAAACTCTACTCTTGTACTAGATATTTTAACTAATGATGGGGCCCTGTTTGATGTGAGGGTACCCATCAGATTGATCGAGTTCGCTCCTCCCCTTTCAGTCCATTGATGGTCACGACTCGGTTGGAAGCTTACTTATGGAAAATTGAAGATAAGTAAAAGTTTTCTGTCCAATGATAACTTCATTATCTTGTATGTTTCGTTGAATTTCGATTTTTGGAATGACCTCTATCCTATTACTAAATTAAATTTTTTTCGTTCCTTTGTAGGTCTACTTGGAAACGACGCTGGATCAAATTCGGGTTTTTCTCATAAACCTATTCTGGTTTCCACTAAGAGGAACTCTTGAGGGATTTGGAGAAATCCTGGTGATGTTGGGTTATTACTCCGACGTTCTTTGCTTAAGGATGTTGCCCGAATCATTAGATGTACAGATCTTTAAATTTTAGTTAAAGGAATGTTTTAATTTCCATCCTAATGTTGAGGTTTACCTTGCTAGTCTCTGTATAATGAACTTGTAGAGATATTCTAGACAGATAGCCATATTGTGAAATCATGGAAAAGGTAGACTATACATTCATTCAAAATTCGTTTCGAATACTTACACATGAAATCTTTACTCGTAAATTTCTTGTGTCAATCGCTGATTTATTCTTTCATTTAGAGTAGATCTTGTAATTATGTTACGCATATACTCTTGTATAATTATGTAATTATAGGCGTATCTATATATCTATTTTAACTTAAGTTTTCAAGAGTAAATCTTTCCCGCATCGTTGAAGTTGATGGCTTCTATAGTCTTATTATATAATCCATGACTATGATACTGTACAGATATAAATGAGTATAATACTCCTGAGATTCGTTTCCGGATCACTTTAAGGGTTGCGCCAATTGAAATTTCACCACATACTTTGAATATTTAATGAGTATAATACTCCTAAAAACTTTCGTTCTTTCCAGATTTCTTTTAAGGTTTACACCGATTGAAATTCCACTACAAACTTTGAAATATTAAAATGCATATGATCTCATAATAGGTGGAAATTTCCAAGATTGTACTTTGGGAAATTTCACGGTTAAACTATTATTTTATGCAGGTTAGATTTGTCCTTGTCACGACTGGTTTCTAGTGGTTCTGTAATATGGTTTGTTGTCCAGATTCAATTCCATTACTACTATAGATAATATATGTTGTATATAAACCCATACATTTATACGCTGGTCAGGTGATTACAATGGATCACACATACAATAGTAATATATGTATATTAACTAATAGAGTATATGATTCTTCAACAGATAACGTACAGAAAACCATATAGATACAGTCATTCCTACAATAGATAGTATACTATGATCATATAGATAAAATCTTTAGTCGAACCAAATTATTTCTACCACAAATAATCTACAACAATTCTGTAATTTGCATATGACCGCAAAATAATCATCTAGAATAGCAACACAAATCATCTACAACAGTTCTATAATTACATATGACAGTAAAAAAAATCATCTAGAATAGCAACACAAGTCATCTACAACAATTATGTAATTACATACGGCAGTAAAATAATCATCTAGAATAACAAACGTATGCAATAGTCCCAATGATGCGAATGTGATAAGGGAAGGTAGAGGAAACATATCTGAATTGGTTTGCTAGAAAGACAAAGGGAACAACCACGTTCCTCCCAACCTTAGAACAGGGCAGTCAAATCACTTGCCCGGTTCACCCCCTAGCCTGACCATGAATCTATGAGGGAAAACTTTGAATCTCCTCTTCAACAATGTCTTCCTCTATCAGTGGTCTTCTCCTTACCTCACACTCAGAAATTAGTGCTCATAACAACAAGTACTCATTAGTTCTTTTCCCCGCATACTAGGCAACGTCCTACCTCATCACATATGCCATATATCCAAACAAAATCTTTGCCTAGGTCTTTTTTCCCTCCCTTGGGAATTTTCACAGCTTTCTAAATCCCTGATTTTCAGGGGCTACCAATGGCCAAATCCCTGATTTTCCACATGTAACAATCAGCCCTGAGGTAGTTCCAACATGCTCCCCACTCATGGAGTCATGGTCAGCTGATTTTAACATGGCTGTTCCATTTGTCCTCCTGCAATAATTATTAAATATTCTGTTTACATACACGTGTCATAGTCAAATAACTAGTTGGGTCAAATCAGATCTCTGCCCAACAATCATAATAATTTAATTACAATTTACCAAATTCGAATTTTGAAATTGCCATAAATGGCAAAATTTTTCCAAATTCGAATTTACCAAAAACAAAATAATTTTCCTAACAATTTTTGAATTCAAAAATAATTTATTTTTGGGGATGTCACATCTTCACTTGGAACATTAGAGGGCTTAATGGAAGGTCCAAACAAAGGACCCTTTGAGACAATATTCGTGTAGAGAATCCAGACATTCTCCTTTCACAGGAAACATAATGTTCTGGGAAAGCAACTGAGGAATTCTTTCAGCGATGTTGGAGGAATCGTAACTCCATTCACATAGACTCAAATGGTTCTATAGGGGGCCTAGACATTCTATGGAACCCTGCCACGTTTATAATAGATCAACCTTTTTCCATAGTTGGCACACTCACAGTCCACTTCAGGGCCTTAGGATCTAACAAAGATGGAATTATTACAAATGCCTATGGACCGCAAAGTGCCCAGGACAAGGATCTTTTCCTACACAAGATATCCACAATAAGTACGCTGCTGAGATCTATGCGCTGGATAGTAGGGGGTGAATTCAACATCATTCTTACACTGGAGGCAGAAAGTGGTTAGATCAAGACAGTGGTAATTTCAGATCACTAATATACCAAATAAAACTTATAGAGGTAGAAACCAGGAATGGATTTTTCACTTGGTCCAACCAGAGATCTGGACCCCAACATGTCACAAGGAGATTAGATCGCTTCCTCATCTCCGAATCAATAATTTTGGATGATCTGGTGTTGGAAGCCAACATTCTCCCAAAATTAGGTTCAGATCATTAGCCAGTCTCTCTCTGGTTAGACACAAGAGCAACACCCAAGCTTAAACCCTTTCGATTCGAAAAGTTCTGGCTCACCCACCTAGATTTTTGAGAACTTTCCACAACTTGGTGGAGGCAAGAAGAGATAGACCATGGCACATGCATGTATAAGTTTAAGAAAAGTCTAAATAAATTCAAATGGCATCTAAAGAACTGGAACAAAAATGTGTTTGGTAATATCTTCCAGGAAAAACAGGAGATCGAGCAGCACCTAGAGGACTTGCAACAGGAATTTATTTCATAGGGATGGACAATAGAATCTGCAAGGGAGGAAGAAAAACTACAAGTAGATCTATAGGAGCGTCAGAAACAAGAGGAGATTCTTTGAAGACAGAAATCCAGAGTACAATGACTTAATGAGGGAGAAAGGAACACCAAGTTCTTCCACCGCTCCATGGTGCATAGGCAATATATCAATAGAATTACCCAACTAGAAGATACCCAAGGGAACCCAATTCTGGATCATGCAAGCATGTAAGTTGAACGAGTTAACTACTACTAAGACCTCCTATCAGAACCCTTAAGGGACAGAATGTCGGCCATAAACAATATAACCCAAAACATCCCTTCCATTGTCACAAAGGAACAAAATGAAACACTGATGATCCCGATCACACAAGAGGAAGTTGATCGAGCAGTTAAAGATATGCCACTAGGAAAAGCCTTGGGGCCAGATGACTTTACAACAAAAATTTTTCACTATTGTTGGTCGGTGATCAGGGAAGAAGTTTGGAAAGTAGTAGAGGAATCTAGAACATTTGGACAATTCCTCTTGGCCTTCAATGCCACTTTCCTCACATTAATCCCAAAGGAAGAGAGGGTAACCCATCCAAAGCAGATCTGACCCATTTCCCTCTATAATGTAATCTACAAAACCATCACGAAGGTAATATCTCTACGACTCAAACTGGTGTTTCCCTTCATTATCTCCAAGAAACAATCCGGCTACGTGGAGGGGCGCCAAATCATGGATAGTGTAATCCTTGCGCATGAGGTAATACACTCACTCAAATCAACTCGTACCCCAGGTATGCTCATCAAACTTGATCTCTCAAAAGATTTTGACAAAATAAGTTGGAAATATATGCGCTCCCTCCTTTAGGCCTTTGGCTTTGATACAAATTGGATAGCCTGGATCATGCAACTCACTTCCTCAAACTTCTTCTCCATTCTAGTTAATGGAGTGCCCTCCCAACCCTTCTCCCCGACCAGAGGAATATGCCACATGGACCCCCTTTCCCCTTTCCTTTTTGTCATAATGGATGAAGGCCTTGGTCGTTACATTAATGCCTCAATCGAGGATGGTTCCCTCAAAGGCCTACCTCTTCAAAATCTCCAACTGACAACCTCTCATAGTCAATTTGTGGATGACACCTTGCCAATGAATACTTGTTAGGAACCAAATACCAAGATAGCATAGAAAAACCTTAGAATAAGTACTCAACACCTTGAAAAAGGGAGAATTTCATATAATAAGCCTCTTCGAGGGGGAAACCACCTTATACACCACATAGATTTCCAAATACAAGATGATTCCAAATGAAAAGGTCTCCTTGGTATATATAGGAGACTAGGAGGTACAATTACAACTAATGGACCCAAGCCAACATAAATAAAATAACATTACTAATGTAATATGCCCTAATTAAGGGGTAATGTGCCACTATTTAGGGCTTAATAATACTCCCATCATCGAGGAGGCTAACAAGATCAAGACCATTCTCACAAAATTTGTAGAAGCTTCGAGAACCTCCTTAAACCTAGACAAGTCACAAATTTTCGTTTTCAATACCCCGATGGCGATCCAAACCCACATCTCTAGACTTCCTAGGATCCCCAAGAGCTCCCTTTTGTCCAACTATCTCGGTATCCCCCTTACGGAGGCAACCACTCGTATCATCTCTTGGGATAGCCTCATGCTATCCATCTCTAACCGTCTAAATAACTAGACCTTTCGCTCTCTCAACCTAGCAACTTGACTAGTCCTACTAAAATCTGTGCTTCAAGCACTACCGATGTACCTATTTACAACCTTGACATCACCATAGTCAGTTATAAAATCCATCAAAAACGTCCAACGAAATTTTCTCTAGCATGGACATCACCCAGACAAGAAGTGGGCTCTAGTAGGTTGGGATAAAATATGCATGCCTAAATCAATAGGTGGACTCAGTCTTAGGGATCTAGGAAATCTCAATCACATAATGGGGGAAAAACTTTGGTGGCGCTGCCTCAAACACCCTACGGAGTTATAGGATAAACTTTGGAAGCTCAAATATGCACCTACCACTAGAGAGGACCTCCTCATCAGACTAAATGATCTGATTCAAGGATCCAACATATGGAATGCAGCTTGGTGTAATCGCCCTACCATACAAAAATATTCCTTTTGGGAGATATGAAAATGGAGAGAGGTCCTTATTCTGGCAGGACTCCTCGAAGCAGTTGCCACCATTGCACTCAATGGAAGAGTTAAGCCCCCTTCATCAACAAATGCAAGTCAGGGATACACTACATGTAAAGGACCTTTGGAAGGGAAATTTTTCGTAACACCCGTGGTGCATATGGAGGACTCAACCCCATGAACTAAACATACCAGAAGATAGTAATACAAAACCTTGGGGGGATTTGGCCTTGTAGTGGAAGATCTGCATCAGTGAAGAACCATACATCCTCAGGTGGGTACACTCGCCAATAGGAAACTTCTCGGTAAAAGAAACCTACAATCTTCAGGAAAATTACCACATGCAACCAAAAGAGCACATTTGGGGTAAAATTTGGAACCCCAAATTCTAGTCGAAAGTCTCCATTTTTCTTTGGATAATTGCCCAGAATCACATAATCACTTGAGATAACCTTCGAAATCGGGGCTTTGTGGGACATTCAATATGCCTCCTCTACCGGCAATAGGAGGAAACAATGGAGCACATCTTAAATCAATGCTCTCAAAGTGGAGTAATCTGGGACATGGAAGCGCAAATAATGCGTCGCTCCAACAGAAACAAAGCCAATATTGCCAGCACTATTGAAAACTGGGACTCCCTTACCTATCAAAACCCAATCTTAGATCACATCTGACAATTATTACCAGGCTTCATAGTCTGGAAAATCTAGAAAGAGAGAAACAAAATAATCTTCCACTCCACTTCCTCTTCCCCCCCACTACTTGGGCAAAGATCCACACCCTCATTTGGGAAACAATCAGATATGAGGCTTGGACATAGGATGATATGCAATACAATCCTTCAAAAAGTCTCATATTCTCGGCTTGGAAAATAAACCTCCCTGGACACCCGTACCATCCCCCCCCNATCCGGTCAACCTCTCTTGTATACCTCTCTCTTGGTCCCCACCCCCTCAAGGCTTTGCCAAATTAAATTTTGATGGCTCCTCGAAGGGAAATCCTGGACCAGTTGGCTTTGGGGAAGTTCTTCGAGATAGTGCAGGGAAGATTCTACACATCACAACATGTTACCTGGGGCTCAACAAAAACAATGCAACAAAACTGTGGAGTCTCATTAAGGGAATCAAACTAGCAATCGGTCACAACATCTGTCAACTCATAGTGGAAGGGGATTCCCAGGTGATAATCCATCTTGTCTTAAAAATCATCCATGGCTCTCACCTCTCAAAAGTTTCCCCAAGCTGAAGACTTTCGGGACTTTTGGAGGACTTCAGATCCCTCCTTCAACCCAAACTCACTTTCATCCACTCACATCTGAAAGAGAAGCAAGAAAGATAGCAGATCGCCTAGATAATGAGGGAGTAGCCTCAAAGGAAGAGATGATTCAACTGGATGCTCGAATATCCACACCCCCCCCNTGTTGCACCAATGTATGGATATAGCTAGAATCGACTGCCGGCCCTCAGATGGAGTGCCACATGGATAACATGCAACCCAAGCCATTTATGAGGCCTGCCACCACCCGCGCCTTTAATTCTTTGATGGAGGACATAATTCATCGAAATCTTGGGCAGGTTGGACAATTCCCTCATGCAGGTTTAATGGAGCTCTTAGTTCACCATGGAGGATGGACGATGATGCGTATGGGAGGCGTGAGCAAGGTCACCTCAGCACCACTGATGCTCCTCCATTTCATCCAGTTTTGTTATGGCTCATTCCACTTGGCTCAGTTTTTGCATTTGTGCTTCGCTCCGTTCAATCTCCCAACTCTGCTCGCTTTTCTGCTAAGTTCCCTCTGGTTTTCCTTATTTTCCATGCCCTAAGAGCGTGGAAAGCCCAAGAGGGGTCCTTCTTGGTATTGCTATGCATCCAGGCAGAGATGCCTCCGAAATCTTTCCCAGGTTTCTTCAACCACATTGATTTGTGGGAATAAGGAGCCAAATTCGCCTCCAATGGCCTATGTAGAGGAGGAAATTCCAAAGGAACCAATTATGGTGTTGGCAGATTCTGTCCTCTACACAGTTCCAGACCTCCAGGACCGGTCAAACACTAGTCTCCCTACAACTGCTACAACAAAAGCCATGGAGGGGGAAACTTGTATAATCCAAGAAGAAATTCCTTTAGTTGATTGTCTGATTGAGCCTCCATTGCCCACCTCAACTATGGCCTGAGATTCACACTCACCTTGCTTCCTGGTGCCAGAATATCTTTAGCTCATCTTCGAGATGCAGAGAGACATGGTGGAGCAACTCCACATGCACACTCTTCTCAACATGAGAGTTGACATCCTGTTTGATGCATTCTCGTGTACACAAAGTTAGCAGCATTGCCCAACCTGTGCACAACCTTATGTCTTCACTCCTCACAATGACATTCATGAAAGAAGGTTTTAATAGATCTTTTAATGTTTAAATCTCTTAGGCTCTCTGCACCACCTCTGCAAAAACACAAGGATTTTTTTGTACTCCTGTTTAGTTTTTCTGTTTAGAGCTCTATCCATATTTTATGGGCATGTTTTATTCAGACTTCTTGTTGAATGTTCAGATAGCTCTGTCTCAATACTCTTCTGCCACCTGTTCCGGTTTCCAAATGTTTGACAGAACAGGTGGTTTTTTTTTTTCTTTCCAACCATAACAAGAGGGTGCCATCTGTTTCCGTTTCCACTAGTTTGGAGGAACATGTGGCAGGCCCTAGAACATGATTTGATATGTACAATCACAACTATTTTATTAAAAAAAAAAGATAACAATTTACATTAAATTATTATCCTCCAGAAGTAGAAGTTTTCCTAGTTAGGTCACTTGGAGGACTATAAACAAGAGGGCGCTAGAGCTCATTTGACACACTCACTCTCACAATTGCATAAGGACAAGTGGTGCACATGAATGGAGGAGAGTTGCAGTTGCTGCAGTGGTGACTTGGTCTTTGGTTATGGTTGGACTTTCTGCTTGGTTATGGTTTGGAATTTCTGCTTGGTACATTAGCTCTGGAGAGAGGTATGTTACTTGGTTGGCTATTGGTTCTATGGTTTGCTTCCGAAATTATTCTGTTTTTCAAGGTTAAGGTGCTCAAGGGTGGCATTTGTGCTTATGGTTGGGTGACAATATTGAGATATTGTCTACGGTGAAACGAGCACACCTTTTATTCTAATATTTTGAGCACACCACCTTAGACCAAACTTTTCTCCATGCCCTTTCTATATAACACAAATTAGAGAAGCAACCTTACTCCATTCCCTTTCATAACCCTAACTCTAACCCTCACCCAAACCCTAGTGTTAATTCCTTCTCTCCCACAACTATTCATGCCCCTTACATACCTCCTTCGACACATCCTTCTAATCTCCCTAATAGTTACACCACCTCTTCTTTTCCTCCACTATGGTGCCACTATAAAAAAAATTAGAACCATGATGTTGCAGATTGAAAATTCTTACAACATGAAGCCACATCGAAAGCCTTGTACATTGATGAACAAGCCCTTGACTATTCCAAGGTGCCTCTATCCCCTGATCCTTCTCCTCAACACTAGATAGTTCCTTTTCCAAACCCTATTATAGTATATCCATCCTTACTCTTAATGACCAAAGAATATGTTTCACCGCATTTAAATCTCCTTTTTACTCACAATTGTCAGGTTAAGGATCAACTCACCACCATCGTCCTTGAAAATGGAAGCCAAAAGAACCTCATTTACATACTTTTGTCATGCACCTTCAACTTCCCACTACCCGACACCCCTCTCCTTATCAACTAGGTTGTGTTCAAAAACACATCCCTCATCTACTCATTAATAAATGTTGTACAATCACCTGTACCATGACCTTTCCACGATATAGTTGAATGGAACGTCTCTCCCCTTGACTATTCTAATTTATTCCTAGGCATCCTATATCAGTAACAATGAAAAGATTTATACAACACCCACTGCAATACCTATCACCTCTTTAAATATGGAAAATCCTATGAACTCACCTTTGCTATCATACCTCTACCATGTGCTACCACAACCCAACAAGTTAGCATACACAAATACCTTTCTCTCTCAATTTTCCCTCACATCCACACACCACATTTAGTGGCTCTATCACTCTTCCACATCTCCCAACTGATACAATCTCATCCTCATCTTTCCACCCTAGCTCATAGTCGTGACTCTCAAATTATCGCCATGCCTAAGCTCTTTGTTTCCTCTCTCTCCATCCCTCTATCTCATTCCCTTCTTTCCCTAGTGATCTCAACAATGTCAATAATGATATCTAAGCATTTATACTATCTTCCACATTGCACAATTTTCTTGCACCAAATCTTGGGTTGCAAAAGCACCGTAACCCCACCACTATAATCTTATAGAAAGTAGTTACTACATCCATGGTTTCTCCTTAGTTATAGAGGTTACCTCATTACAAACTCCCTCTTCCGAGCCTTCAGAACTCTGGGCATATCAATAACAATAAAACTCTTTGTTCTACAACAACAACAATTCCTCAATGTTATATTGTTAATTGGGCAAATATTGTTTACATGACACCTCAAATAGATCCTATAACATGTCCCATGTACGATTTGAAGCAATGCCTTGATGTCCCAATGCAACACAACCAAGGTCATTCACATTATTTTACCTTGGGACACATCACCACTAGTTTGGTTATTCCACACAATCCAAAACGAGCTACATACTATCTATTGCACATGATTTCTACTCAAGATGCCAATACAAATGTTACTCTAGGTATCCAAGGCAATCTATGGGAGAAATGGCATATGATTATGGGCAAGCATGATGTTGTATTCCTCATTATCGCTAGTCTTGATGAGCCAAGGATTCTTTTAGGCACACAAGGCACACTTAATGTTTTCACTTCATTTCTAGTTTGAGCATGTGCTCATGGAGGAATCCCTTTATCCACATTTGTAACATGCATGACCCAACACAACCTTTGACCCAGAGTTCCACATTATTCCAACATTACCAACCTCATGCAATGAACAATGGGAAAATCACCACTCAACACAAACAAACATTTCTTCTATTGTGTCGCCTCCACCTAGTGACTTTCATAAACTGGGGGGAAAGTGCTACATATCATAATTCCATCATCTTATTCAACAATTCAATCTATATTATTGTCAAACGTGCTCCCAGAGCCTCTTATTTATCATAATATCAACTATTTATCACAAAGACCCACAATTTTTACTGCACCACAACCAAAATCAATGGGATTGAGGATTTGGATTCTAAACACATGGGACTTCTTCCGCATTGATCCTCTATTCAGTGTGCACCTACAACCAGTTAGTGATTTATAATCCACATCTCTACTTCATCTTTTCTCATGCGTTTGTCTCTATGATTCAATAGTTTCCTCTCTCCACTTGGATAGTTTACTTGCTCTAGTACAACTATTCCATCTTGGTGTCAACCTTGTTCCAACCTTACCACTTCCTGACATTTTTGGATGGATAGATCCACCTCTCTATATAGTTCAACACTTAGCATTGCATGCCATTGCTTCTAAACCTTTCCACTTCCCACTACATTTCCTAGCTTGGGAGGAAACCAAGGACACTTTC
>ML838793.1:0-12548 GCA_009831015.1 Picea engelmannii
AATGAAAATGTCTCCTTGGTATATATAGGAGACTAGGAGGTATAATTACAACTAATGGCCTAAAGCCGACATAAATAAAATAACATTACTAATATAATATGCCCGAATTAAGGGGTAATGAGCCAATATTAGGGCTTAACAATCTCATTTTAGAAGCAGCAAGAGCTTCTTTCTTAAGCTCTCTAAAACATGTGATACATGAACATATAACCTGTAGATGGATAGGGGCTAAGGATTCTATGACCCCCCCTCTTTTCATAAAGGTTTTATGTCGCATAATGGATAGAAAGGACTTTGGAGACTCTCCTCTGACCCAGAGATCTAGCCCAATTTCCCTCTTTAGGAAGGTCTTGTGAGCTTTACCCCATTTGACTTGGTTATGAGTAAATGACAGAAATGCCTGAAACTGTATGTCACCTATGAATGGGCCAGGGTTATCTTTCCTTTCTTATTCTAGAATGAAATTATGAAAGTATAAATCACACAGAAGGTGTTTTACCTTTTTTTCCTGCTCTCTGAAACATGAAATAAACTCAGGTATAGTGGAAAATGAAATGGGTTTACCTGCTCTGATGGCCTTCACTCTCAATAACAGATATCGTTCCAGCAAGAATAAAGTGTAATTGGTGGCAGGGGCTCTGCAATTGATAACATCAGAGTAGACATCACAGATTTTTTTGATTTGCTCCAAATATTTTTCCAATTGGGTTTGTACCTTCTTTACCTTCCCTTGGGCTTTGGTGACCTTAGCATAGGTCTCACTCTCTGTTGTTGTCATGTCCCTCAGTTTTTTAACAATATTTTGATGTTCATCCCTAGTGACCATCTCATATTGGTGTTAAGCCAATGCTCGTTGGTCTTGTCCTAGCTCTGCCTTTAGCTTATCAATGGTGACACCATGTGCTTGAGATTGGTATGCTTGGTATTCTTCCATAGCACCCATCTCCTCCCTGTATTGTGTTAATGCTTTCTAGGCCTATGTAAGCTCTGCTTCCAGTCTGTCCACAATAGCACTCTGTTTCTGGGACTGGAGTGCCTGATGCTTTGCCATAGTCAGTAATTCATTTCTATTTTTAATCAGGGTTTGTTGAGACTGCATCAATTCTTCCTCCAATCTCCTAATGGTAGCATTCTGCTCAAGGAGTTGAGTTGTTTCCTCTAAGATCGGGGTATCTTTCTGCACCTCAACATTAATTGTTTCTGTAGGTGTCATCATTTCTTGTGTTTCTAAGGGAATTACTACCTCATTTTGAGCTACTGCCTCTTCTACTACTATTTCTTCAGGGTTTGTCTCTATCCCTACATAATTTGTAGTGATTGCTTCTTTAGGAAGAGGGTTTCTTCCTTTCACTCTAGCCCTTTTGTTTTTCTTTCTTCTATGGGCCTTATCTTCCTTTTCTAGTTGTTTCCTCAATTCCTTAATAATTTCCTTGAGTTTACCCACCTTCTACTTTAATACTTCATCTTTCTTATCCTTTTTCTTCAACAGTTTGTTTTCTTTTTTTAACTTTCTAATTTTCTTATAGCTCTTGGTTGATTTCTGTTTATGAGAGGTATCAAGGTCTTCTTCATTCTGACCAGTAGATGGTTGTTCCTTTGTTCCTTCCAAATGTTATGTCTGTCCAAGAGGGATTCTCATTTCAAAATGAGGTTCTTCCTGTGTTGTGTCCTCTGGGAAAGACATTTCAATATCAGGAAAATCTTCAACTGGTTTTGAAGAGGAGGATTGTTCTGGGCATTTTTCTGGATTATTTGTGCCTCTATCAATTGAGGTTCCTAAGTTCCCCAAAACTTGAGCTATTTCTACCTCATATCTCTTCAAAAATTGTTTTGTCATATGCTCTAATGCTAGTTGGGTGTCTTCCTGATCATTCCTTTCTGAGGTTTGTTCTGCTTGCCCAATTTCTTGAACATTTTCCTGTAGAGACTGTTTTGTAAAATTATGAAGTTCTTTAGACTGTTTTGTTGTATCCTAAATTGCTCCAGTCATTTCCTGAATTTGTCTGCTTCTCCTCCTTGTGTTAAATATGGCTTTATGGGCAACCGTTTCTCTCTTCCTCTTTATTGTTAATGCCTGCGTTTGTGAGGTCTGGGCCTCTGTGATTTGGGCAGGGTCTGTCTCAGCTTCAGTTTGAGGAGATGGAATTTCTCTTTGGGCGGTAGTCTCCTCTGCCTGTCTATATTCAATTTCCTATGGTGGGTCTTCATGGCATAATTCGGGCTGCTCTAGTTGTGGAGGTCTATTGGCCTCAATCAGACTATCCCATGTCAATTGAGTTTGACTCAGTGCTTTATTTGTTATCAGTTTAACTAATCTGTGGTGGTTGATAACAGTAACAGGATCCTTGGACTTTTGTGTTATTAAGGAAACCTCATGTAATATGGCATTCAGAAAGAAAGGTAGATTAAGTACTAACCATTGTTTTAAGGCTGCCAACAATTTGAGGTGGCGAGGTCGAATTACATCGTATCGTCCATAATAGATGATGTACCACTGAATTACCCCTACCAGTTCCTTCCATGATTCCCTGAGGGTACTGGGATTAATTCCCTTTCCCTTCTTATCCAATTCTTCCCCAGGGTCTATGAAATATTCCACGGCTTCCTTCAGCATTGTGTATCTTCCTGTAAACACTTGCTATTCTATGATATTTTCTATTTTCGGTAATTGTTTCCACATGGTTAGACAAACATACCTTTTTCGAGCATTCGATGTCGATCCTTCTTCATGCTTGATCACTTGTTAGCAGATCTCCTCCCAAGGCTGACATGCATACAAAAAAAACAACAAACTATACATGCATTTTACCTACAGATTAATGGGTTAGAGATTCAAACATATATTCAATAAACTATGAAGAACTCATATAGTGGGATGAGAAAAGCATTTCTTTATTAATTTTAATGAATCAACTTACAATGTCGAGACCATCCACCGCTTCGCGAACCTGATCCTGGGATCCTCTTCAACTGTCCTCCAACTTCTTTGCTCTATATCTCTTCTTGCACAAGGATGGCTAAAGGGTTGGGACAATGGGAATGTGCAATTGGGTAGAGTTTATTTACTATTGTTCTCCTTCTTCCAAATAGGACCACTAACCCTTCTTTTATAGGCTAGAAGAAGCTAGGTATTTGGACAAACCCTCGGCCATGCATGGCCGAAAGATTCAGTTAAGTCACCCAAAGTTGTGTGTTCCGTCGACAACTTTCCTTTTTTCATGCTTTTGTAGGTACACACCGGCTGTTTTAGGTCAGCTAGTGTGTACACGCATGTAGTAATGGAGTTGGGTGTGTGGGCCCTTATAAAAGAGGTTTTTTAAAGATTTGTTTAGCAGTTCTTTGGCAAAGAAGGGATCTGAGATGGCCCAATGCTAGGTAAGCATGTATGGTGCAATTTAGGGTTATAACAGATGCCCCCTAATGTGTGAGGGCAGAAGAGCATCTGATGGCCGAAATACATTACCAATCTTTACTGATGTGATAAACAAGTGAGCCCAGGGACCAGGAACTAGGAAGCGTCGTCTGCAAAATAACAAATGTCTCACGAGGCGGGCATACCCATGCTCAAGATAGAATAGAATCATGGCTACCAATCAAATACACTATAGATCCATGTCAAATAACTATATAAAGTGTAGCCATGAACAATACACAGTGGAGCTACATCTCAAAATAAAAAAGATATACATTTAGAGTATCCATCTTCTAGAAGCTGATACAGCTTGATGGCTGGAGATGAGGTCTTCAGAGCTCAAGAAACAACTTCAAAATCTTCAAAACCTAGGTAGGAGTGTAATATGAGTGTATTACTTCACTACCTAGAGGTCTTCGATGACTCGTCGGTCATGGACTAGAGAATCTTGACGATTAGACTGAAGGCTTCATTGATTTCGAACAAAGACTTGATTGGACATTCAGGATGGTTGGGTATGAGGGCAAGAGACAAATTGCAGAGGGGCCGACTTAGGCTTGGTAGAAACTTCTCTTGGACAGCAGCACGAAAAATGATGAGACTTAGACATCATGGCATTAATCATAAGTTTATGAAGCAGGAGGCAATGCAAACTCTCCATATGTTTGGAAGAATAACCAAATGGAGGAGAACACAACTTTATGTAGCAAGAATAGCTTCCTAAGGTCGTATTACATCCCATAGTTTGACGTACAAATGAACAGATGTGCTTTATCCAAGGGCGACTCATTATGCTGCCAATAAAGAAAATACTTTTCCCTTCCTCTTTTTCGGGTATATTTGATTTTTTTGTCTTTTTCAATGATTTTGGAAAAAAGAATAAAATAATTTTATGTTACAAAGAAGGATCAAGTGTCACAAACATACTAGTTCCAAGCGCACGGAACATAAGGATGCTCAAGGCAAAGGGACATATGCAAGAAAAGGACACTTGGGAAAAATCCTCCAAGGGCCAAAGGTGTCAAGACACAAAGGCAAAGTGCTATAGGGCTTGTGTATGAGGCATGCTTCAGATGGTTTAGTTGAGAGAAACATGGAGCCGACATTAGGCCAAAGACATAGTTATGAAAATGTGATTAATAAAACACACAATGGTAACATCCTTCGATGTAAGTTTAACAAGCCCAAAGAAGGTAAGCTCAACGGTTTTTCATATTTAGAGAGTTTGAAAAAACGTAAAAGGAGACTCCATTGGGGTAACTTTTTCGAAGGTAGTCTAGTCGGTTCAAAAAAGGGGTAAACTAGCACTGACAAGATGTCTATTCAAAACCATTTTAACGAGTGTGATAAGGACAATATCACTCAGCCATTTTCTCATTTTTCAGGAGTCTGAAAAAAGCTTAATTATGGACTCCATCAGGAATGTTCTTCTGGACCAATTTAACGAGTGTGAGAGAATAAGGTCACTCGACGATCTTTTCAATTTTAGGGAGTCTGAAAAGAGCTTAACTATGGACTCTGTGGGGGTTCCTTTTTCGTAAATTTAATCCCTCCGGCCTGAAAAAGGGTTAAAATGATACCCGAGAGTACTCTTCTAGAGAACTGAAGTTCCATAGAGTATACCTTTGTTCGTACAGTTGACCGTCCGAAACAAAAAAGGGGTAAACTACCATTGGACAGACGTGACTTCAAATTTCAGTTTAACGAGCGTGAAAGGCCACAAGATCGCTCGGCAATCTTTTCATGTTTAGAGGGTCTGAAAAGGGCTTAAAATAAGACCTGTAGAGGTTACTTTTCTCAGTTAATCTGGACGAGATTGAAAATCATAAATGTAGTCTCGCCGGATGTTGCGTTTGGATCTCAAAGCAAGCTTGAAAATCAACAAAGTTAGCACATGATCGACACTTTGTGGGTTGATGCTGGGTATCTCCTCGAGGGAGCAGTATGCTTCGACGAAAACATTGTCTACGATGCCAAGGGTTCTGGAGAGATTTATAGGTATCGTTTCAACAATACTTTCCATATTACCGCCGGCATAAACAACACGAGTAGCCAAAGGATTGACAGGACAATACCTATCTCTAGTCATAGTCAAAGTGAATTCCCCTGCTTTGATTCTGCTTAACTCTGGGAGGAAGTATGATCTGTGATGAATATATTCCCAGGGTTTGTCCGGACTAGTCATTGCTTCAATTACAACTTCATGAGAGGGCAAGACTAAGTCTAATGAATCAGTGTCAGTGAGAGAACCTTGAGCCCAAATAGGCTCTAGAAGCAGATCTAACTCTTGTGCAAGAGTTGGATCTGCATTGGCTGAATTTTGCTGGACTAAAGAGTACGCTACTTCAGCTATGGACAAGGGCATGGACATGCCTGGGTGCCATGTCCCATCCATCGTGGCCGATGGGGAAGGAAGTATCCACGGATCGTTGAAGTAAGTCATGTAGAACGACAAAACTTGAAAAATCTCAACTTTATGGTGACTGGATATAAACTTGATATCGCCTTGAGGGGGCGGGTAATCAAAGGTACCCATAAAATATGGGCACAAACCAACCCCTACGTTGACCAAGCCTGGTTGAGTATTATCAATCATCAGGACCGTGGATGCCCCCAATGAAGGGTCAGGTATGGAGAAAGACAATTGATCGATGGTCACAATCTGGCCCTCATGTGGAAACAACAAGACCCAGAAAATTGTAGCAGCCACAACTTTCATGGCATAAATCCAAATCCTCCCTAACAAGAGGTTATAGTCGAGGGGTGCATTAACTACTTCTACCTTGACACACATGGTCTTCCCTCCTAACTACACAGGGAAAGAGGGAATGATACCATGTGGTCGGAACGAATGATCATCGAAAGAAGTAGGGAGAGTAGGTGACGAAGAGAAAATGAGCTGGCCAATGGCCTTCCAACATGCCAACGACATAACGTATGTCGAGGCGCCCTCATCAACCACCACGTGGAAGATATTTCGAGTAAAATTTTTTGTGGGATAAGCCACTACTATCTAAAACACTATGTGGTAATGCATATGAGGTTTTAAGTTGGTTGTATCTAGCATAATTGTACTTGGATTACAAGTCTCGGTAGATCCTAAAGCGGTTAACAAGGCTTTCCTCTGGGAAGGGAAGCTTTGGAGGACCTCCAAAGCAGACATCACATAAGGGGTTTGTGATAAATCTTCCACCATAGAATAGTTCTAGGTGGCCCTTGCATTTGGGTTGTGAGAATCTTTTTTGAACGTGCCTTTGGGGATGCGTATCATTGTTTCTCCCAACATTTTCTGAATCTGTAGAGGAAGATATGGGAGTTCGAATTCTTTTCCCTTCTCAGAAGTGCTTGGTTTACTATAGTCATGTTCTCTAGTCGATATAAAAGCATCACTCTTCACCATATATACATTCACGGATGTGGGGTTGTTCAAAGACGGAGAGGGTCCTTGGCTGCCCCCTTCTGTGCTTGCAAAGGCTTGGGTTAGATTTTTCCCATGTTGAAATGGATTGGTTAATACAGCAGGTTGTTGCTGTGTCACAAACTTTTGGGCTTCTGCAAGCCAAGGACATAAATGGGTCGGGTGGTCTTCTGCGCATAAGTTGCATGGATACCTCACCTTTCGTTTCTCAGTGTTGTCCCCCCCAGCATTATCAATAGGTTTTTTATCCCCCTTACCCTTCTTTCGTTGTTTTTTCTTTCCTTCAGGCTGCTAGGTGGCCTTTGGATTAGTCGATTGCACTCTGTGTACATCCGATGTTTTGGTAGGGGGAACAGCCAAAGCAATAGTTTGGTTGGCCACTATGTGTTGTATAGACAATTGTTGCAATTGCTTCGTTAGTTGCTTAGCGAGATTTGTTTGTGCTGAACCAACAATACTGACAGCATGTGGTCTGGCTCTCTGTCTAGTGTTATCAAGTATTGAGCGTGGCGCATCTGGAAAGATCTCGTATAATAAACCGGACTAAGAATAGATTAGCTCAAGTTGTTGAGCTCTCATGATGGCGTCTTCTTCAGAAAATACTCCCGACGTCACGACGTATTTGGACAACTGTGGGACCAAAGACTTAAGGAACCACTCGAGAAGGAATGCTGGTGGGACTGGTACCTTAATTAAACTCTTTCGACGTCTCCATTCTCGGATGTGATCAGAGATATGGTTCGCTTTTGTTTGTGAGAAATTGGCCAGCAATTCGGTGCCAGCGTCGTATCTCACAGGTAACTGGAAATGGTTAGGAAAGCCATTGCCAGTTCATCGAAGGAAGAGTATCTTGAGCAGTCGAGCTCAATGTACCATTTCGCAACACTCCCAATGGGAGTACGTTGAAACAATCGCAACTGTATGGAGTCATCTTTCAACGAGTTAGATGAGCACCAAAGATGGAAGGTAGTCACATGATCTCTTGGATATTCGTTAGGCTTGGATTTGAACTTTGGGATGTCTGAAGGAAACTTCGTCGGTATAGGAGGCCAACGCGGATCGTGACAGATAGGGTCATTCAACAACCTTGTCAAGTCTAGAAAATGCAAGGTTTCCAGGAAGGGTAGTTTGGGTTGTTAGTGATAACCCAGGAAAAATGGGCCTGGAGTTTGACTGGCACTAGGTTGCCAGGAAAAGTTCAGTTGTTGGCCTGGTTTCTGGTAAAAACCATGGCCATGGCCAGCGTATGGATTTTTCATGTGAGGAGACATCATCGGCTGATTTCCAAAATAGGAAATAGATGGTTGGCCATACATTACATTCGAAGGACTTTGGGAAGGATTGCCTCATGTCGGTCCCGTGGGGATAGGCATAGTTCTTTGTCTGGGGTTCCATTGATTATGAAAATAATTACCCTAGATCAACATTCCTGACGAGGGAACGAATCCCTGCCAAGAATTCCAAGGCCCTAATGCGGAAGAAGTTCTTGGGTGTGCCCCCTGTGCAGGAATAGTACCCTGTATAGGAATAGGTTGTTTGAAATCGGGGTTGCCCCCAGTTAGGAAAGTAGCTGACAAAAAAGCGTTGTTACCAAATGCACCAAACAAAGAAAATGGTGTCGAACCTACCGGCATATTATGCGAAGGTGGTCCTTGACTCCCCACTCCAGGTAAACTATGGTGTGCAGGTGGCCCGGTGGATTGATGATGCGTGCCACCGAGCAAAGGGGATGAAGGAGGTATATGACCTCCCCTGTAAGGGAAAGCATTAAAAGGAGCAGGAGTGCCCCCCATGTGTCCTTGCAGAGGAGCGTTAGAGTTCCTTGCCCCCAAACCTGAAGTCTGTGAAGTGGAGTAGGAAAGTATAGGACTTGTACCTGAACTAGGCATCCCGTATGAGAACAGAGGGATTGTTGCACTTGGTGTGAAAGGGGTTGTGTCCGTCGCCAGAGACGGGATCAGACCACTACGCAATGTAGAGGTGGTCAAGACCATGGTGGCTCAGACCGGTGATGGTGGGTTAGGAGGTGGAAACTCTCCTTTGCTGACAATCGTAGTGGGAATTGAAGAATTCTCAGAAGGTGTAACAACATTTGTTTCCATTTTTGCATGTGACACTGTCTGGCACTGGTAAGGATGAATCGGTACGATGGTGGGTGCCAAAAGATCAGTGGTGGAGGTTTCAACCAAACCAAAATCTTTCACTCCAAGGTCTAAAACAATTTATTCCTCTAGATGTTGGTCGGTCACAATTTCTTGTCACCCGGTCACTTAAAAAGACCCTTGTTGGTCTAGTTTTCGCCTTAGTGGTGGTGGGGGTGGCTCCAGTGTAACCGGCGGCAGGCCAAGAAGCCTTCGTGACCAGCAGAGCTTGTGATCCTCCACTATGTGAGGAGATAAAAGACACTCTAGGGCGTTCTAGTCATTCAAAAACAACACACACTAAAAAAGTCCCTATAAGATAAGACATGCAAACACTAAATTAATTGGAAGAACAGTTACAACAACCAACACTAGAGCAACTTATCGGTGCAAGTGTAACTCGAGCATGGAAGCACCCTACGGGTATACTCTGCAAAGCATGGCCCGATTTCTATCCTAGGTACCGTGGTATACCCCCGCAGTCACCTGTGTATGTCCCTAAAAAAGATAGGCAACTAGGTTGCCAGCGCGCAAACAGTCACCAGGTGGGTACAGTCGAAAGTCAGGTAGACCACAATGAGTAGGGTATCGAACCCGAAACCTGTCAAGGGTATTGAGATCAAGTGGTCTGGAAGACAACTGAGGACCTCAAATGGATTTGAGACCCACGAAGCTTCATGGCAAATGCAATCGACAGAATCCCAAGACAAGCCCTCTATATGTGTTCTCCACTACGATTGGTCCAGCTTTGGAGGGGTTATCTCCGCTACCTTTCCGCATGCAACCTCATGTTTATCCGCTGTGTTAGAGGGGGGTCCTGGATAAATTTCACTATACTAGACTTGGACACTCCCTAACTCAGACTCCAATGTTTGATTTTAATGTCCTTGAAGAGTTTCCTCTCCAACCTAATCCAAGGCCCTAATCCTGAACTAGTTGGTTAACCTTACAAACATAAAAGTCTAATGAATTTTAGATTTAGCGTTAATTTTATGGCTTGTCTTATGTAAAGGGGTATGAAAGTGAAACTAGTGATGTTTGAAAGATGAAAGTAAAAATGAACAGAAAGTTGGAAACAAAAAACTTCACTTAACGCAAATTTTCAACAACTTTTCAATTTTTTTTTTTTTTTAATTTTCTAAGATCTTTTGAATCAACAAACTTAAAAAATGATTTTACTTGACTACGAGCTACTTATGATCTAACCAAACTATCAAGAACTTATGAAAGAAAATATTTTTCCCTGATTACTAATGCAAAACAACACTTTTCAACCAAACAAAGAAATGAAAGATTTTTTTTTTTTGAATGCTCACAGAGCAAAAAGGAAAAATATCAACAAGTCAAAAACCAAGAAAAATTTCTGGCCTAATCGCAGATCGCAAAGAATCACTTCAAGAAATCACACACTAGCAACTTAAAAAATGACTCTCACACTTGTCTAAAAACCCTAAAGAAAATTTTGATGAAAAACTTTTAAATGAAAAAAGAAAGCTATGGTTGAGATCAAACCTAAACTACTGAATGCTAGGACAGAGATTCAAATATCTGAGAGGTATAACTCTTGTCAAGGGAAAAGATGACAGGCTCACCCTCAATAAAAACTATCCTTCACAAGCACACTACTGACAATTCAACAGCAAGCGTGTGCATGCGAGCTATGTAGAGCCAGAGGGCGTGTACACGCGTGTTGGCCTTATACAGGCCATGTGTATCTCTAAAAATCTGAAACAAATAAAAACAGACAATCCAAACCAGGAAGAGACCACTGATATTGAGAACCAGGATCTCTTGAAGGTTTAGACACTTTCTTTAACAGAAAAAGAAAAACAATGTAAGGAAAAATTCGTAAAACAACCCAATCTGAGATAAACCCTAAGCCGTAGACTGCAAACAACCAAGAATAGAAAGAGTTCTAGAAAACCCCTGAGAATGACTGATTCTGACAGGGAAGAGGATGACTGCCTCAAAAAAAATTTGGAATCCTACACACTACTGTTACTTCTTCAGCTAGCATGTACACGCAGACTGTAAGAACGTAGGGTGTGGGTATACACGTGCAGACCTCATGCAGGACACGTGTACCTCTGTGGGTCTCGAAAAAACACAGTCAAGCAAAGAAACAAAGATAGCTGGTATGGAAGACCAGAATCTCTGTTAGCTCAGACTTTGCAGAAACTTTAAAAAACAGGAAAGAAAACCAGTCTTTTAAAAATACCCAAAAATATTCTCAGGAACCCTAGAGATTTCCCTAGTATGGTCGGCAATTCTATTTTGGTGGTAAATCCCCCTACATACTAGCATTTAGGGTTATATCATGCATGCAAATGAGACTGAAAGAATCCTACTTTCTACCGTCATCCCAGACCTAATCCCCATTTCTTTTAAGAAAATACATGGTTAGACAAACATACCTTTTTCAGGCATTTGATGTCGATCCTTCTTCATGCTTGATCGCTTGTTAGAAACTCTCCTCCCAAGGCTGACCTACATACAAAACAAGAAACAAACTATACATGCATTTTACCTATAGATTAATGGGTTAGAGATTCAAACATATATTCAATAAACTATGAAGAACTCATATAGTGGGACGGGAAAAGCATTTCGTTATTAATTTTAATGAATCAACTTACAATGTCGAGACCGGCCACCGCTCCACGAACCCGATCCTGGGCTCCTCTTCAATTGTCCTCCAACTTCTTTTCTCTATATCTCTTCTTGCACAAGGATGTCTAAAGGGTTGGGACAATGGGAATGTGCAATTGGGTAGAGTTTCTTTACTATTATTCTCCTTCTTCCAAATAGGACCCCTAACCCTTCTTTTATAGTCTAGAATAAGTTAGGTATTTGGACAAACCCTCGGCCATGCATGGCTGGAAGATTCAGTTAACTCACCCAAAGTTGTGTGTTCCGTCGACAACTTTCCTTTTTTTGTGCTTTTGTAGGTACACGCGGGTTGTTTTAGGTCAGTTAGCATGTACACGCGTACAGTAATGGAGTTGCGTGTGTGGAAAGAGGTTCTTTAAAGAGTTGTTCAACAATGCTTTGGAAAAGAAGGGATCTGAGATGGCCTGATGCCAGGTAAGCAGGTATGGTGCAAATTAGGGTTATAACAGAGACCCCCTGTCCTTTGACGAGAAAATGTCAAAGGCCATTGCCCTGGTGTGGTAGCCATAATGGGAATGTCACTTATGTTATTATCCTATGATCATGGTAGGTTGGCTCGTGATGAGACCCCCTATTCTTTGTGGATTTTTTTTTTTACTTATCTTTATTCCTTCTTTTTTTTAAATATTTGAATTGTCTTTTTTCTGAAAAAATACCATTATCCTAGTTTGGTATCCAGATGATGATAATGCCACTCACTAGAGTGTAACTTAAGTGAACAAGTCATCTCGTGATGAGACCTCTTGTCCTTTGACAAAAGAAAATGTCAAAGGCCATTGTCTTGGTGTGGTAGCCATAGTGGGAATGTCACTTAGGTTAGTATCCTATGATCGTGGTAGGTTGGCTTGTGATGAGACCCCCTATTCTTTGTGGGAAAAAAAATTTATTGCCTTTTTTTTTTTTTTTT
>ML838793.1:21579-43869 GCA_009831015.1 Picea engelmannii
AGAAACCACCAAACAACAATGTCTTGACTGGTTTCTTAGATCACTTGTCGCTCTCCTTGGTAAGGATGTAGCTTCTACCTTCCCACAATATGAAGAGGAAGCCATCAGCAAGGCTCAACAATATGACCTCATTTACGCACAGTCGGGATACTTGTACACAGTACTTCCTGATCTTCCAAAACCTGTGCCATTTGGCCAGGACAAACCTGGGATGTCTCACTCAGCAGACGAACTAATAGGTGCCACCACACACCACGGTCCTCAACCCCCACCACCACCGATGTATTGAACACCTCAATACCCGTCGGTATATGGGGGCACTGCTTATTACCCCCCACCCTCTTATCAACAACCATATCCTGTTGCTATACCTCCACCCAACAGTGGACCACCACCGGCACCCTCCATACATCCACCTATTCCCACAAGCAGTGGTACTCCCTCGACATCAACTTATAGCACTAGTGAAAGCACCACGCCTTCCTATGTTCCTTATGGATCGGGACCACCACAAAATCCATACTTCCCTTTTCCTGGTCCCCCACAACCCATGGCTCCCCCACATCCAAATGCGGGGGTCAATTTTGTTCATCCTTCCGCTGCTCAACAATACCATAATTTTGAACAATTAAATACAGCCAACCCCACCCATCCATCAAACAATAACAGCAAGAAAGGACAGAACATGAATAACAACAATCCTGGTAAAGGCGGGAATCAACCACCACAGCACCAACCACCTGGGGGAAATCAGAACCAAGGAAACCAAAACCCCAAGGGGGGCAATAACAACAAACGCCAAGGATGGAATATTGTTAAAACCATCCACCCTTGTGCTCTTTGTGGCGTGTACGGTCATTACACTCACCATTTCCCCCAAATTGCTGATTTCAAAAGGTTGAAAGACTCTGGGAGCCTTCCACCCTCCCCAGCGCAACCTGCCCCTCAGCAGGCACAACAACAATATGTGCAACAACCCCCTCCCGCCGTACTGCAAAATCCTATCCCACATCAAGGTGTCATAAACACCCAGCAGGACACGCATCATCCCCCACCTCAGGTGGGCCAATATCACAACCCCAACAATCCAGCAGAGCGAACAATTCTCCTCACCAGTGAGGAAGAAATTCTTTTGCAAACACGCAATCGTCAGTATCCAACACCAACTGAGTCTACTCCCATCTCTTCAGAGACAAACCCTACACCGACGTGACCCCCGTTGATGATCCCTCACCCTTCTGCCGAACCACCATTACACATCCCTCGCATCCCCTTGCACAGGAATGTTCACAATCCACAGGCTAGGGCAGCAAACAACTACAGCTTGGTAGATGACTTAGCACAATCCCCGACTGCCATGTCAGTTCTGGAAGTCCTCCAGACTTGTCCTACACAGCGGAAATCACTACTTTCCACCTTGGGGGAAGTCGACCCTGCCGATACTCGACTCATCACTTTTGACCTTGATAGCTGTGAACCTCGTCTTCCCGCCGCCGTCGCTATTCAAGTACCAGTAAAAATACGGAACATCACCGTCCATCAATGTATCATCGATGAAGGGGAATCTACATGCATCATGTCCAAAACAGTATGGCAGAAACTTGGTTCCCCAGAGCTCATACCATCCGCCATCACATTACGAGCCTATGATGGACAACCATCATCTCCCGAAGGGCTCTTGCAAAATGTCCCCGTTGAACTTGGAGGCAAAACCATTCTCATTGATATCGAAGTTATCGACGTCACACTCGATTACAATATCTTGTTTGGACGTAGCTACATGTATGCTATGAAGGTAGTGGCATCATCAGTCTTTAGGACAATCATGTTCCCACAGAATGGGAAGATTGTGACCATCGACCAAGTCTCACATTATGAGCCAAACCCATCTGCCAACCTCGATAACATTCTTCCCCTCATCCACACCAACCAAGACGTATATCCACTCATCGAGATGGGTCCTGGTATTTTCAAGGATCCATCCTTGTTAGGAACGTACCATGGAGCACCACCACTTCTTCCCCCTAATCAAGTATGCGTCATCTCTTCTAAAGAAACCCACACGGAGGATACTCATCCTCCTCAGGAGGCTTCAGTCATCACCGACGTCTCAATATTTGCAGCACCACTCCCATCGGAGCCTCCTGTGCATTCATCAACCCCTCCAGTCCACGAATCCACACCCCCTCAAGGGCCTAGTCCCATTTGGGAGACAGTTCCCCGACCCCTCACTCAAATTCCCTTCTTTTACCCTCCACCCGGTATAGAAGCTTTCCAGGTAGCCGCAACACTCACACTACCCAATATGGTGTTAGAAATCCCAGTGTGGTATTTACATCCACCTGAGATGGTCCCTCGTCCACAAGAAGGCCTCCCCATGATGATTCCTATCCTCACTCCCACTACCCTCACTCCCCCCATACTCCCTACCCCCCCTGCTACCGCTGGGGGCAGGAGAAAGAAGAAGGAGCCCTCAGCTCCACTTCCTCCGCGCATCTCACCACCTTGCGCGTTGTGTGACAAAGAAGGTCACCAAACCAACAACTGCCCATCACTACCAGAATTACGAAATGTGATTACCCCCAATCCAACCCCCACACCACCCATTACTACCGACACCCTACCTTCTAGTAGTAAAGGGTTGAGGACCAAATTCGTGTGTGCTATCTGTTCCAAATATGGCCACTACACCCATCATTGTCCAGCACTGCCACGTTTCCGGCAGGCATTAACTATCATCTGCCAGGACTTTCAAAACAACCCACGCCCTGCCACGTCCTCCACAACAAATATCACCGACATTCGCTATGTCACCACTTCAATCAATGAACACATGAGATGCTCCTGCTCTCTTTGCGATTCATTAACACATGTTACATTCCAGTGTCCTATAATCCTCGCATACAGGCAACGTCAATTGGCCCTGCATCACCAACCCACAGCGGCGGTAATTTACCTTACTTCATCCCTCGAGGCTCCTCATGTCATTTCTCCAGAACCCGAGGCACTCCCAACACCTCCATGGTTCTTTAATGACATCTCTGAGGATTTACCCCGTAATCCCCCCAACTCTCCTGCTCACCCCCCTATGGAGATTCTCTATCCAACCACCACGGGTACCCCTCAATATTTTAACATATGGTTTATGTCGAGTGAACCCTCATCATTCGCTAACATCACTCCCCTCGCTTCTCCGGCAGGGGGAAAACACACTAGCACTGAGATCACTCCTCATGACCCCTTATATTCCTGGCATTTCCAATGCGACAAGGAAATATTGGAAGAGCTTCAACGCCCAGACTCTCCCTGGGATGCACTACATCACCGTGCACTCTTCCTCCCACAGGAAGCGCTCATGCCTCCTAATCAAAACCCCATTTACGCAGTTGAAACCAAATATTTTATCCCATCCGGGCCTATCAATTGGTTCACCAATCCCATTCCAGCCCCTGACGCATTTGAAGAAGGTAACATGGCCAACATTTCCCCCACCATCAAAATCGACATTTCCATTAAAAGTGGCGTAGTTGAAGAAATCATCATTGGAGCTGCTTGCACTCCTCAGGAAATTGCCGCATATAAATCCCTCTTCCAAGAATACAGGGATATCTTCGCCTAGTCATACACGGAGATGCCTGGCCTCGACCCATCTATCATTGAACATCGCATCGACACCTGGCCCGACATCACACCAGTTTGCCAAAAACAGCGACCGCTACACCCCTCCAAGGCTGCGGCTATCAAAGCCGAAATTGACAAATTGTGTACGGTCGGGTTTATTTACCCCATTGCTTACACTTCATGGGTTTCCAACCCTGTACCCGTCGAAAAAAAATAGGGCACCATTCACGTTTGCACCGACTTTCGCGATCTTAACAACGCATGTCCAAAGGACAACTTTCCAACGCCTTTCATCGATCAGATTATCGATGATTGCGTCGGCCATGAGGCTCTCTCCTTTATGGATGGATTCTCTGGCTATAACCAAATTCAAATCCACCCAGCCGATCAATACAAAACCGCATTCATTACCCCGTGGGGTACTTTTGCATATCGTGTCATGCCTTTCGGCTTAAAAAATGTTGGCGCAACTTTCCAGCGGGCGATGACATACATCTTTCACGATTTGGCTGCAATCATCCTCGCCTACTTGGACGACCTCACCGCTCGATCCAAGAAACGCACTCAGCACATTGATGATTTACGAATCATCTTTCAACGGTGTCATCAGTACAACATTCGCTTGAACCCTCTCAAGTGTGTTTTCTGTGTCACCGCCGGGCACCTCCTCTGTTTTATCATTTCCCAAAGAGGTATTACCATAGACCCCCTTAAAGTCAAATCCATCACCGAAATTCCGCCTCCTCGGAATTTGCAACAATTGCAAAGTCTACAGGGAAAAGTTAACTTTCTGTGACGCTTTGTTCCTGATTACGCTATACGCACACATGGTTTCCTTCGCTTACTATGCCACGACATCCATTTTCATTGGGGCGACTTTGCCCAACAGTCGTTTGACGATCTTAAAGCAACGCTTTCAAATGCACCTCTGATTAGTGCACCTGACTACAACCGCGACTACATCCTCTACATATTAGCATCAGCTGTATCAGTAGTTGGCGTCCTCGTCCAGCTCAGAGATGAAAATCGTGAACATGTCATTTACTATGTTAGTAAGAACCTCTCGGGACCACCCTTGAAGTACAAACACGAAGAGAAACTTTCTCTTGCATTTGTCCTTCCAGTTCAAAAACTGCGCCACTACATTCTGCTTCGCACCACCAAGGTCGTCGCAGACTCCAACCCTATGCAATACTTGCTCAGCCGTCGCCAAGTTAACGGAAAATTCGCTCGATGGATCGTTATCCTTCAGGAATACGACCTCGAGTTTTCAACACCTAAGAGTAAGAAGGCCCTCATCCTCGCTGAACTTGTCACGGCCCTTCCCTCTGACACACCCAGTGTCCCCGTCAACAATGACTTTCCTGACGAACATCTCTTTTACATCGCTTTCGATGATCCTTGGTATGGCGACCTTCTCATCTACCTACTAACTCAAAAATTCAGTAACCATCTATCACGATATGATCGTCGGCGCATTCGCCATCAGGCCCCCCGCTATCTCCTCATCGGAGACATCATATATCGGTGGGGCGTTGACACCATTCTTTGTCGCTGCCTGACTATTGACGAGGCCGATAGAGTCTTAAACGATTGCCATAGTGGCGCATGTGGGGGCCATCTTTCCGGTATATCCACCGTGCAAAATATCATCCAGGCCGGTTACTTTTGGCCTACCTTGTTCCATGATTTCATTCATGCCGTGAAACGATGTGAGCAATGCCAGCTCTATGCCAACAAAGCCCGCGCTCCCCCTGCCCTTCTTCACCCTGTCATCACTACGGGCCCCTTTTGTAAATGGGGCATCGACTTTATGACTTGTAATCCCCCCTCCAGCAATGGTCACAAATACATTGTTGTCGCCGTCGATTACTTCACCAAATGGGTCGAAGCTATGCCCACTTTCAACAACACTGCTGACACTGCAGCGCTTTTTTTCTTTAATCACGTTATATCACATTTTGGCATACCACTCCAACTTGTTTCCGACCATGGGAAACACTTCTAGAATGAGATCTTCGTCGAACTCTCATCTCGGTTGGGCTTCTCTCACGAGTTTTCTTCACCATATTACCCTCAGTCAAACGGACAGGTCCAAGAAAAATATCTAAGAGAAATGTTGAAAAGGTTTCAAATGGAAGATTCTAAACCTATGGGCACACCTATGTTTACTAGATGAAAATTAAGCAAGGATGATGACTCACCTGATGTTGATCAAAGTTCATATAGGTCAATGATAGGTAGCCTATTGTATATCATGGCATCTCGTCCAGACATAATGCATGTTGTTGGAATAGTAGGAAGGTATCAGGCAGCACCCAAATAGAGTCATTTGCTAGCTATCAAAAGAATATTCATATATTTGAAAGAAACAATGAACTATGGCCTATGGTATCCTAAGAATCATAATTTTCAATTATTAGTCTACTCAGATGTTGATTGGGCTAACTACATGGATGAAAGGAAAAGCACGAGTGGAGGTGCGTTCTTCTTAGGAGATTCTCTAGTAGTGTGGTTGAGTAAAAAGAAAGGTTCCATTTCTTTATCAACTATAGAGGTAGAGTACATTTTTTTTGCTACTTGTTGCACTCAGTTATTATGGATGATTCAGACACTTGCAGACTCAGAGGTAAAATATACTGCATCGATCCCAATTCATTGTGATAACACTAGTGCCATAAGTGTGTCAAAGAATCCTGTATTCCACTCCAAAACCAAGCACATTCCCACAAAATACCATTTTCTGAGAGAGAAGGTCACCAATTAGATTTTTCAAATTCATTACATTCCAACCACAAAACAAATTGCAAACATATTTACTAAACCCCTAACCAAGACACCATTTGAATATCTCCGTCAGAAGCTGGGTGTCATCCCGTCTCACACCTAAGAGAGTACATCATGTTAGGGGGAGTATGTGTTGGTTGCATATCTGATACCTCCGATGAAGTACTGCAACAGCTCAGGGGGGGCATGTTTTCTTTGACATTGATTTCAAAAGGGGAGAAAAGGAGTGGAGTGGTCCAGACCGGATGTTATAGCTGGAGGTCCAAACAGATTAGTGCAGTCGTTCGGGGTTGCCATCAATGCCAAAGGGGGAGATTGTTGGCATGTTTACAGTTAGGAGTGAGCTTGTCATTGATGGCAAGAACAGTGATGGCAAACAGGCTCAGAAGACATCATAAGTCCAGACAAGAGGAGTGCACAGATGGAGGACAAATCTCGGGTGTTAGATTGGAGCGTGGGGTCCTCCCGTTGTTGGATCTAGGATAACTTGCACATTATTTAAAGTGAAAAGAGAAGTGGGCTTACAAAATCTCGAAAGCAGGAAGACCATCCATCTTCACGCAGGACACGTAGTCACATATCATCATTTCGCTGACTGGAAAGTCAAAGGAAGGAGGTGCTCTAACCCCTCGAACTTGCAATATGAGAGATCACGAAATGATCTGAACCGTCGATCCAAGAAGGACACGTGGCTAAAGATCAACATTTCGCTAATTGAAAGGTCAAAGGAAGGAGGTGCCCTAACCTCTCGAACTCGTGATATAATCTCAGTCATTGGATCAAGGAGAAATATGGACCATCGATCCAAGAAGGACACGTGGCGAAAGATCATCCTTTTGCTGACTGGAAAGTCAAAGGAATGGGGTTCCCTAACCTCTCGAACTCGTGAAATAATCCTAGTCGTTGGATCAAGGACAAATCTGGGCCATCAAATCCAGGAGGTGAATGTGGCAGACCACGTTAGAAAGGATAGGTGGAAGACTATGTCAGAAATGGCACGTGGCACGATCAGACAATGACAAGTGTCAAGATGATTCAATATTTCAGGAACCTAGAAATCACAATTCTGAGTGACATGTGGCAGCCACATGGATCATGTCAAGTCATTGAGTGATGTCATTCTAGGAGTTTATTTTCAGGATTTTTAGCATCAACACTCCCTCAAAGTCCCGAAAGTTGAAGTTCTGGGGTGGAGGATAGTCATCCGATCACCACAGATCGTGGACCGTTGATCTGAAGAGAGAAGTGCTCAAATGGCTAGCCAATGGTCATATCTCATGGTCACATCGTTGAGAGATGGAGAGCAGATCTAGAGAAGCCAAGATCTATTTCAGAGTTCATGACATGGAGAGTCGAGATGACTCATCAGAGAATCCATGAAATGCGAAATGCGAAACGCCTTCTGGCATAGGCTGTGGTCACCGCTGGTAGTCATGTGAGGGGAAGGAGCTAGCTTTTTCTCAGCTCCATTTCGGGGATTGTGACATGGGAGAGTCGAGATTTCTCAACATAGGATTCCCGAATTATGAATTGCGAAATCCCTTTATGGATAAGCGCTTGGTCATCACCGGTGGTCATGTGAATGGAAGGAGCTAGCATAGCTAGGATCCATTCCGGGTATCAAGAATTCTAGGGGAAGGAGTCAAGGAGACTCATGGCAGAATCCCCGAAAAACAAGTTGTGAAGTGCCTTTTTTATTAGGCTTGTGGTCACAACCAGTGGTCTTTTGGAAAGGCATCCTGCGCCTAGTGCCATTTCACGTAGGGATCATTCATGAGGAACCGTTGATCTATGGTTTCACCTTCCAGCAAGATCTCAAACATTCAAAGACTCCAACAGACAAAGAATCCATACTTGACTGGATGTAACTGCCAGAACGAAGTGATGGAATCTGCCATAGAATTTGAAGAGTCTTCAGGGTGATCGACAGAGAAAACAAAGAGTCTCGAGGCCACTGCCAGTGGAGTGTAGACTCATCATAGAGTCGACTGACAGATGGAAGGGGGTCGAATACTGTTAAAGCAAGTGAATCCAAAGTACCTCATGAGAAGTGTGAGCGATGATGAACATAGGAATGGTATGCAATGGTATAGCGCATGCAGAAGGCACAAGGTGCAATGAGACTATAAAAATGGAGAACAGAGAAGGGATCGTGTCGCTGTTGTTGTGTGTAGTGCATGCGTGTAGAATCATGAGGTGCAGTAGCTGAAGCATAGAAGAATAAAAGAAAAGAAATGCATATCCGTGAGAATAAGAGAAAGCCGAGGTGTGCATGCTGAGACAGAGGAGAAGATCAGAAAGCTGAAGAGGATGCAAGCAGGAAGACACTGATGTAGGCAAAGAAGAGCAACATAGCAGAATAGTGATAAGATTGGTAAGCCAATAACAACTATTGAATCACTATAATAAATTCACAGAAAGAAAAGTTTTATATTTCAGGGTGGATGGGAGGTGTTAGGGAGGATTGTTGTCCTCAGAGTTTCAAGTAGGTGCTTGAACGTAGGGAGTTATAGCTTCCATCTGGTTGCACCCAAAGAAACCAGGGTGGCAGGGTGGTGCAAGGGAGAAAATTGGTTCTCTGATATATAGGTCGGTGCCTGTATGACTGGAAGTTGGTGTTTCCATCCAGTTGGTGTTGGAACATTCAGGGAGTTGGTACTTCCTTCTAGTGGGTGCTAGAGAAACCAGAGAGTTGGTGCTCTCAGCAAGTAGTGGCTTGCAAAATAGAGGTGGTAGCCTTATTATGAGTTGGTGCTCATAAGAATGATAATGTACATAAGATAATTATCATATAAAGAAGAATAGGTTTTCACCCTTTATGGGTTTCCTCAGGAATATTTGTCTCTGTATTGTACATGTGTGTGATTGATGTTGAATACTATACTGCTTATTTATTGTGATCATCATTGAGAGTTATGTAATGAATTTAAAAATGGATATAATTGTATAAGCACATTAACAACTGATTCACCCCCCCTCTCAGTTGTCCAACATATTGTGGGGATTAGTCACATTTTTCCTCACTTGAGAGGACATCTTCTCCAAGCTTTTGAGAAAATACAAGGGGAAGTTCAAGGGTTTGTTGAATAGAAAATGAGCCAACAATCTAAAATGACAAGCTTTGAAAGTAGAGTATCTACCTTCACATGTAATTAACCTTATGATGACGATGAGGGGATTGACCAATTCTGCCTTTATCCACTTCTTAGCATACCCTTTTTCTACTGAAATGCTCTTGAATTCGGGCTTAAACACCCTGTTGTAACTTGATCATGGAAATTGGTGGTTTTTGAACCATCTATCTCCCATTCTTGGGAGCTTTGTTGCAGCAGCAATGGACCCTTCTGTGACTTCAAAGATGAGAGACCATACATGTGATATCTTACCATCGAAGCCAACTAAAAATTGCATAGAGAGGCCATCATCATGGCCCTAGAGGAGAGTAGCCTTCATCCTTATCTATTTATGTATTGGAAGAAGGAGAGTAACCTTCATCTCTAACTTCCATTGAGATGGAAGTAAGAGATTGAATCTCAAAGCATCATGGCTTAAGCTTGGGGGTGGCCAATGATAAATCTGTTGGGAGTGACTGAGCCTATGGTTGAGTGGAAACGAGCACCCCTTTCAGCAGTCACATCACACTCTATGGTTCTGATAAGTGCTTTCTTGCCTTATGTTTTGAATTGTAAATAATGGATGCATGCGAGTATTTACATGTCTATAAAGGTTTCTTTCTCTGTATTAAATGATTAAGTTATGAATATGTGTTCGATTCCTTGAGAACCTATAATTCTTCTTGGATTTCCATATGCCCCAGTTTAATCACTCGAAGGGGCTTTCCCTAGGAATTTACATCGTCGTTCCAGAGTCAGAGCAATCCTTTGGGCATAATTACCAATTTGGTAACCTCACAATTTACCTTACCTTGATTCAGAGCTCAAAGATTTGTGAGTTGGGAAGGTGCTCGCTTTGGACCAGTAGTCTAGGAGACTCTGAACTTGTGCTTATTTCCTTAAACAAAAACCCGACTAAGAGCGGGGATCATAGCCCCAGATTTTTATGAAGATCCACGTGACCTAGGTCTAGGAACTTTGGAGCTCGAGGATCTGAGATGTCAAGTTGTACAAAAGTCAAGTTAAACCCCGCAATTGATATGCATCATTGATCTATGAACAAAGATCAAGGGTGGGGAGTCATTACAGAGTGCAAAGGTGAAAATAGTAGACGTGCTAGTTCACAGCCCACAATTCACCCTTGCCATTGATCTCGATGGGATGGAGGATCAACGATCCCGGTTAGAATATAATCAAGTGATCACTTTCCAGATTGAGAAGGTTGAACTCCCTGGTAAAGAAACCACATGTTGGGGCCCCGCAATTTCTGTGAATCGTTGATCACCATTGACCTTTGATCTGAGTTTGATGTGATCCCTAGAATGTAAGGAGCATGTAGGATAGTGAAACCTTCAAAGAGATCAAACTCAGAATAGATAGCGCTTTCAGGAGCACAGACGAAAACCAGGAAACGGATCGTAGGAGGGGCAAAGGTTGAATCCTTTGAGCACATAGAAAACCTTATAAGTTGGATTAATTCATAAACCTAGGAGGAGGAGTGTTGGCATAGGGGCATACCCAGGGTTCAACGCTCCAACATCGCACCAACAAAACCCTAACTACCGACCCTTTTGACAGCACCTGCGAAGTAGATGAAGTCTCACCTGAGGTAGTGGCAGGGATGGTTGTAGGACTCCAATGTCTACAACCTTAGCTGGGACCTAGATCTGTGATTACGATACTCTAACAAAGAACTTAGCAGTTATCCTTCATTAGTATATATCCTATATTTACTTCGCAGACAAAACCCTAATTACAGAAAAAACCAGATCTAACACATTTAAGCACCTAGCATGGAGGGATAGATCAGATATAACATTCATTCATATCACTAAGCACTAAGCTATCATATCATGTCCATCTAAGAATATATTACTATACTAAGCATTAACCATATGAACAATAAAACAATCACAATGCATAAAGAAACCATAACACATGATATATGTGGTTCACCCCCAGCCTAGGGCTACGTCCACTAACTCTTCTTCTCTTTATTATCTTCAGTCAATCATCTACATGCACAAATCCACAAGATCCTACTCCGCATAGGACAAGATATCTACGCACACTCAGCTAGATCCTCCTTCCCCGAGCTAGGATACAACACAAAGCCTTTACACAATCTCTTACAGTCACTTTCACTTAGCCTTGCAAGCTTCACATAGTATGCACAAAGCATGTACACTATCTCTTGCACTTAGCACATCATCACACAGATGTCTATATCATCCTACTCTGACATCGCCTATACATCTATTTATACATTACAAAATGGGCCCAAACATGGGTAAACTCATGGGCCGACATCCCCATAGTCGTTACATAATCCCAAAACCCAAAAAGACCTAAAAAGGGGCCGAGATCCCGCGATCTCTTGATTTGACTTGCAATCTACCTTTGACAGCCTGTCAAAGTCCCAAAATAGTTCAAACCTGACAAGGGATCTCCAAAACTTGGTCAAGGGCCAACAAGCCCCCAACACTCACCTGTGACTCATCCCGAGTCACTCTACTTTAGTTAATTATGTCTCAAAATCCTCAATCTTGGCTAGAGTTTCTTCGACTTGTTTATACGCCAAAGCCTACTGCTCGGTGAACTCCTGAAGAACTGTCTCATTCACCGATCCTTCCAAGCATTTCTCAACTGTAGTGACTACTTGCTCTAGTTTTTCTCATCTTCCTTCAATCTCCTCAAATATTTGACAAGCTGCATCTTGGACTGGTTGGAGCCTCTGAGTCACTTCCATGACTTTTCTCTGTATGGCGTGGACTTGTTGTTGAACAATGCATTGTTCCTGGGATATTTTCATTCTTTCAACTGCAGAAAAGAGCTTCAAATGTGCCTGTACCATTGCTTCTTGTTTCTTTGCCTCCTAGAATTGGGACTGCAATGTCTTTAGCTCAGGATCCTCAATAATTTGTTCCTAAGTCTGTGCACTGTGATCACTGAGTTGTTTACATTCCATGGTGAAGGTATTGATTCTCTCAACTACGCTCCGAGCAGTTGCTTCTCTTTGATCCTGCATGTCCTGCGAAGTGTTTAGCACCGACTGTAGCTCTAGATCTGTTATTCTCTATTGAAGTTGTTGAATGGCTTCAACAAACTTCGCTACTTGATTCTCTACTGGGTCTTCCTCCTTTTTCTCTAAGCCCATCAAAGAGCGGAGTGCTCTACTGACTGATTCTTTTACTCCAACCTACTTGGCAAGCAGTTGTTCCTTCTCTCACTGGATTTGTTCTTTCTCTTCTTCAAATTTTGACTGGAGGGAAACCTTCTCCTGTTGCGCAATCCTGCGTTTCTCTATCACCGCTTCTTGTGCTTGCTTCAGGCCCACCATGGATTGTTCCTTTTCCTCTTAGGCATGATGAAGATGAGCTTTGGTCGCATTGGCTATTCTGTGGAGTTGGGCAGGCTCGTCTCCCAACTCTGGTTCTTCTTATGGCAGGGGCGCAGTAGACACTGCGCGACTAGAGTGAAGGACTTGTTGAACTCCTCTCATCTCTGTCACAATTCTATCATACATGGATTCTTGTTTGTCTTCCTTGTCCTGTAAAATGTCCTACGAGGCATATGATATAGCTGTGATGATGAATTCTAAGTCATCGAGCATGAGAACAGTCTGTAACTTGGTCTTACTAGCTTTGGATTTCTTCCGCGAGATAGGTTTCGTGGGAGAAACCTTTCTTTTCTTAGATGGATCAATCTCATCAATGAGATCCCTAGGCAGTGTTACTTCACCTTGCTTCTGATGATATTTCCCATTGTTCTCTTCTTTATCTACTTCATTGTTACCTCCTCCTCCAGGTAATTCTGAAGTAGTTTCTTCTGATGCATTTCTCAGGTTATGTACCTCTTCTATCTTCTTCCTTATGTTGGTTCTAGGTGTGTCATGTTATTCACAAGTAGCCTCCGAGATTTCGATTGGTTCAGGATCAAAAAATTCTCCAAGGTCAACATGGATAAGGATCTTTGCAGGCCAGTCCTTAGTTATCTCTTCTAGGTCCTCTTCTGTGAGCTTATAGTATGACTGAAGTTCTTCTTTACTCTTGCTTGCGTGTGCAGTGATATAAGTAAAATTTCAATCTACGCGGAACTTCATAAGGGCCCTGAACCGGTGTAGGGTGTTTGGTGTCATACAAGGGACAACCTCAATGGATCTCTTTAACTGCAGATAGTAGGTATCGAATATTGTGTTCGAATGCCATTTTTTTTCCATATCACTCGAATACTAGAGCGTGGTGAACTTCGCAGCGAGAGGATCGAACGACTCAATGTTGGGGAAGGTCACACCTTCTAGAATCTCCCAAGTTTTAAACATGATGAGGATCAGGAGCCAGCTAAAGTGGAACTCGTAGCCCTGATCCTGAGCTTCGTGGCAATCCAATTATAACTGATTGACTAAGTACTTTGCCAAATTCATTTGTAGTCTTTCTATGCATTTTCCAGCGAGGCCAACAACGAACCCTATGACATGTGTAGGTATGTTCTTTCTCATTATCTTCCCTCCGATTAGCTGGCAGGCCAGGCGCAATATTCCATTCTGGATGGAGGCTACCTTGTAGCCTCACGTCCCCTTTTCTACATCACCATAGGTATCCTTAATCCTTTGTGCCAGGGCGTGATCTGCAACCTTCCTTGGGTAGAAGTCTTGTGGGTTTGGTCCCTGCATGCTCAATCCAGTGATCCTATGGATTAGTGTTAGGTCAACGATGATGCATCTGTCTAGCCACATATAGCCCCCACGGTAGCACGACAACAGGATCTTAACATGCACGTTAACTTCCTGGTGCCTTCTAAAATGTGGTATCTTCATCACATTCAAGATAGTGGACTGTGTGAGGTTCATAGCCCATGGTCGGGGGATTATCCTCGAGTTCTTCCCCTTCATCCTAATCAAGTACCTGTGAGGGGAGAGAATGATGTGGTTCTTGTGATCCCTTAGGTTGAATTCATTGAATTTTAATGTCATGATCTTATCTAGCTAGGTTCAAACTGCACGTATCCCCTTCGGGAGGTACGCAGTAACCAAGATGTAATCGAAGTAACTTGGGACACTATCATGACTCACCGTGCCGACCAGGGGAGGGATGTATTCAAGAAGGATAGACGGGATCAACTTCGCATTCACCAAGTCATCTTGATGCTTGGTTATTTTCTCAGTTGCAGCTCAGGATGGTCCAGATCCACGAGCAGTCGATGGAGAGGCTTGCACTCCTCTCATCGATGAAGCTTGAATCCCTACGAACATTACTTTTTTGGCCATTAGATCGATTAAGACTTCTTCTACGGACTTTTCAACTGTTTTGAGTCCTTCCAACATACACGCTCGATATTGGATACTCAGGTCGATGAACAACTGTTCAATATAATAAAATAGGTGGCGGAGTCTTAGTAAACACAACACAAAAACAATGAGTTCTCTCGTTGGCGCGGATACAATTTGCAAAAGTATTCTTGATGCAACAGTCGATGGAATAAGTAGACAATGGTGTAATGGATATCTCCAATGGGTGAGAAGCCTTCATCAATGCAGTTCTATCCGTTACGGCGCGGTCCCAACAACCCGATGGCGAGCCTTTTGGCCATAATTGTTGTTCTAATCGTTTGGGGTGTCGACCTAATGGTCATAATGCTTCCAACGGTCATATCTCTCTGCCATGGCGAAGTTCCATTTGGCGTTTTTCTCATATCCCGACAAATTTCTAGTTTTGCAAACCTAACTTCTGCGAAGTCTCCTCCAAAACCTCCTGCAACTTTTCTAGCTTTTCTCTCTTCTTACTGATCTTTCTAGATTTCTTCCCTGTGATGTGCCTCTTGGTATTCCTCTTTCCATTCTAATTCTTATATGTACTCAACATAGTAATTTCACGCTGATGAGATTTTGTCATAGGGTTCAAGGGTAATACTTCTTTTATGTTTGGGGTAGGTGCTCTACTTTCCTGTATGGATAGGTTCTTCAAGTCTTCATGCATTTTTTCAGCTTCGATAACCCGGTCTCTGGTCCTAATTTTCTTTGACTTGTCCTCCTGTTCTTCTATCAAGTGTGATATTCTCCTAGTTATGATATCTTTTAATCCTTTTTTTTTCTTAAATGATCCCCAACTTTTTCTGTATTGCACACTAGGGTCATAGTAATTAACCTACAAAAAACATTTCCTAGGATCCGGTATCCATTTGTCAGTCCAAACATTCTTTCTATGCATAGGAAGAACATATATTTCATTATTTCTATCAGATATACTCATATCAAATATTCTTTCTTCTAACTGTGCCCTAGTTGTCAGACTAGGACAAAATTTATCAAATATACCTAGATCCATACTTTCGAAACAAAAATTCTTGTTTATCCTACCTTTCTCAGAGCACAAAGCTTTCAAATCTTAAAAAATTTCACTGTTCTTACCTCTTTGAGAGCACAATGTGTTCACATCTGACCTCTTTTCTTCAGATCAACTTCCTTTCTTAGCATAGAGCTACGCAAGTCAAGAAACAGATCTACGCATAGATCTTTCTTTATTTTCCTCAGTTCCCAGCAATTATAGTCTCAGTTCCCAACAACGAAACCATTTTTTGGCACAGGGGAAGACCCAACGTTCAACACTCCAACAATGCACCAACAAAACCCTAACTACCATCCCTTTCGGCAACACCTACGAATCAGATGAAGTCTCACCCGAGGTAGAGGCAGCGGTGGTTGCAGGACTCCAATGTCTACAACCTTAGTTGGGACACATATCTATGATTACGATACTCTAAAAAAGAACTTAGAAGTTATCCTTCATTAGTATCTAACATATATTTACTTCACAGACAAAACCCTAATTACAGAGAAAACCAGATCTAACACATTTGAGCACCTAGCATGGAGGGATATATCAGATCTAACATTCATTCATATCACTAAGCACTAAGCTATCATATCATGTCCATATAATCATATATTAATTTACTAAGCATTAACCATATGAACAATAAAACAATCACAGTGCACAAAGAAACCATAACACAGGATATACGTGGTTCACCCCCGGCCTGGGGCTACGTCCACCAACTCTTCTTCTCTTTATTGTCTTCATTCAATCATCTACATGCACAAAGCCACAAGATCCTACTCCGCATAGGACAGGATATCTGTGCACACTCAGCCAGATCCTCCTTCCTCGAGCTAAGTTATAGCACAAAGCCTTTACACAGTCACTTACACTTAGCCTTGCAAGCTTCACACAGTATGCACAAAGCATGTACACTATCACTTTCACTTAGAACATCATCACACAGATGTCTATATCGTCCTATTCTTACATCGCCTAGACATCTATTTATACATTAAAAAATGGCCCCAAACATGGGTAAACCCATGGACTGACATCCCCATACCCGTTACATAAGCCCAAAACCCAAAAATCCCTAAAAAGGGGTTGAGATCCCACGAGCTCCTGCTTTGACTTGCGCTTTGCCTTTGATAGACTGTCGAATTCCCAAAATAGGTCAAACATGACCAAGGATATCCAAAACTTGGTCAAGGAGCGACAATGATAGTTGGATCACATCGCAGAGGCTTGACAACCATCTGATATAAAAAATGTGCATGAACCTTAGTACCTTGCACACGTAGGAGAAGAGGACTTACCAAAGTTCTGAAGTCTCGAAGTATTTTGGGACCGTCCATCACCAAGGGGGACACGTGGTGACAGATCGTGGACTCCAGAGAAACCTATTTGAGGTTTTTCGGTTAAAAGTTGAAATTCCCGAACCCTGAAGACCCGAAATGAATCTGAACCGCCCGATCCTGAGGGACACATGGTGACAAATCATGGAATCTGGAGGAATCTATTCGAGAGGAGGTAAGTTTGAGACTTGATATTTGTGAAGCCCGAAGATTCGGGAACCTGAAGTAGAATCTCAGTCGTCTGATCACAGGAACAACTCTGAGTTGTCAGATTGTTTGGGGTAAAATTCAAGCGTCAGATCACCAAAGTGGATCTGAACCATCAGATACCATGAGTCTGGGAGGAGGAAAGTTTAAAACTTGAGATTCCTTAAGCGTGGAAATCTAAAGGGCCAGAGAAAATCTGGATCGTTGGATCCAGGAGGACACATGTTGACAGGTTGGAAGATCCATAGGAAGGCGAAGGTTGAAGTGTTGAAACACCCAAATCCCAAAGTGTCGAAGAGTCGTGATTCATCGATTGGAACGGGGAAACTTGTCAACATATCAAGAGCTCCGGAAATATTGTGGTGGGGTTTCAATTTGAGAACTGATATTTCTAAACCCAGAAGGCTCGAAGACCCGAAGTGAACCTGGTCCGACAGATCTAAGAGAGACGTGGCGTGAATCCGTGAACTCCAGGTAAAGTCTCGAAGTGATTCATAGTCGTTGGATTTAGAGGACACGTGGCACAAATACGTGAAATTCAGGTAAAGTCTTGAAGTGATTCATAGCCGTTGGATTCAGAGGACACGTGGCGCAAATCTATGAACTTCGAGTAAAGTCCCAAAGTGATTCATAGTCATTGGATTCGGAGGACACATGGCACAAATCTATGAGCTCCAGGTGAAGACCCGAAGTAATCCTCGATCGTCAGATCAAGAAGAAACATGTCATAGGATTGTAACCTTTGAATAAAAGTCATTGGGGAAAAGGTTTGAGATTTGAGATCTCATAAGTCTGAAACCCGAAGGAGATCTCGACCGTCGATTGAGAAGAGGGTTGGAGGATCGTTGATTTTTGTTAAATGGTCAAATACCCGAAGTGGAAGCAATACCATTGATTGAGAAGGACAGGTGTCTGCAGATCGTCAACTCCAGAATTTTTAAGTATGGAAGAAGTAGGGTTTGATATTTCAAAACCCTGAAGTCCAGAATTGTGAAGAGATCACAGTCGTTGATCTAGGAGGGACCGATCTGGTATGTAGATTTAAGAGGCGCATATATGAACTATTAATTCAGATAGTATTGTCAAGATCGCGAGATCAATGATCCCGTAGAATTGCAAGGACAAGAGTTGCATAAATTTTAAAATATCGATGGTGGGCCGCAATTCAAACTGTGGTTTCGTTAGGAGGACACATGGAGACTTGAGGAGGATTGAAGGCCCAAAATTAGTTTTACCCCAAACTTCTTGTGTCTATGCCTGCAATCGCGTGGTCATCGCTAAGGTCATATCTAAGGAGAGGCCAAGAGAAAAATGGGCTAATGTCAACTCCAAGACTTCGCTGAAGCATGAAGGAGAAGATCACAGGCATCATAATACCTACAATAGAGGTTGAAAGGGCCTGTGTCTAATTTATAGGTGAGACTATCATGGTGTGAAAGTCTTGTTTGATTTAGACTCAAAGAATCTTGATTGAAGGCTCGGGGTGATTCTTGGACTTTCTAAATTAGAACCTGTAGAGAGAAAGAGGATTTGTTCCTGTAAGGAGGATGAAATTTTTTTATTTTTCTCCCCATTGTGGGTGTGTTACAAATTGGTATCAGAGAATGGCTACAACACTTGACCTGCTTGGGCTCATGGATGAGTCTCTTAAAAACTCTATTTGGAGTACTTTTAAAAGAATGACACTCTACCTTACCTCTTTCTTAAAATGTCTGATTAAAAATGTTATTAAAGAAAAGAATGAAACTTTATATTGAGTGTATGCATTTAATAAATTGAACCGTGTATTGTTCATGAGATAATAAATTGTTAGCTAACAATAAGTGTTTTTGTCAACACTCGAGAAGTCAGTAAATCACAGGAAAACTCCAAGTCTAAAGGATGGTGACGTGTCATGAAGTCGAGGATGGCTCCCACAACAAAGATGAAAAATCTGACGAAAGGAGAGAGGTGGAAACCCCTCCAGATCTGGATAAAACTATAAGGATCCTCAGGGATGAGTTATGGAGTTTTAAGGCTGACAATGAGAGATTGATAAAGGATCAAGAGAAACAAACATAAATTAATGTAGTCTTGCTACAGAGCTTATCCAACATACAGAGGCAACTGTAGCATGAACCCGCAACTAGTCATGTGGATTGACGACACAAGAAGAGAAATCAGAGTCCACCTGAGATCCAAAAACATGACTCCATAAGTGACCCCACTGGGAGAAGTACCATGAAGAAGGTCTAACCTAGAGGCAAGGGACATTCATTGGGAGAGTCCTCTGGAAAGGAAGCTGACAACTCCGAAGGATCTTCTAGTAGCAAGGCCATCTTGCATTCTCAAAGGAAAGGAAAGAAACAAAAGTGTTCCAAAACCCATGCTCCTAAAGAGTTCAAGAAAGCCAAACCACCCTCGTTCGATGGAGAGATTAAGAAGGGAGAAGAGGTGGAAGCTTGGCTTCTTGGTTTAAAGAAGTATTTCAGAGTCCATGACTACTCTGAAAACTTGAATGCTCGAATAGCCATATTCAACTTGAATGGAAAGGCTTCCATATGGTGGGAAGACCTTAGGAATTTGAAAGGAGTCCAGGAGAAGGAATTGTCATGGAAACAATTTGAGAAATACTTTAGGAAGCAATATCTGTCAGAAAAATACATGGATGGGAAAACTAAGGAATTCTATGAGCTCAGGCTGGGGCAGCTCACCATAGATGAATTTGTTAATAAATTCCTTGAACTATTGAGGTATGTACCCTACATAAAAGATGAAAAAGAAAAAATGCAGTGGTTCATTAGTGGGTTACCTCAGACCTACCAGGATAGGATTGAGTTCGATGAACCAAATACCTTAGAATAAACTATCCGGAAGGTGAGGTATTGTTATGAATAGTTTGGGAGTAAGACAAGACCTCGCGAGGACTGGAAGACTAGGAGTAGTTCGGGATTCCATAAGAAAGGGTTTAAATCCTCAACATTCAAGAAATGTGGAAAATATTCTATAAGGAGCCTTCCTACTAGAAGTGTATATCAGCAAAATTTCCCCTCTCAAAGTGGAAATAAACCTTTTAATATAGCCCCAGGAAATACTGATAACCTAAAGAAGGAACCCTTAAAATGATGGGGTTGTAGAGAGGATCATAAATTGAGGGACTGCCCATACAGACAACAGAACAGTAAGAGGGTCTACAATATCCAAGAAGCTACCACCATCAATGATGTAGCTAGTAGCACGTTGTGAATCTATGCAGCCTTGGATAATAATCAAGCCAACCACCAAGCTTTAGTAGTGGAGCTGGAAGGTATGATCGTCAACCATCTAGTTTCTATTTTAATTGACCCAGGTTCTAATTTGAGTTATGTGGCCTTTCATACTGTTGATAAGTGTAAACTGCAACCAATTAGACATGTTAAACTGTGGTTGGTGCAATTATCCACTGGGACCAAAAGAAAAGTGGCAGAGGTCATACCATCCTGTCAATTCATCATTCGTGGATTTCCCACCCAAGCGACCCTTAACGTACTTCTTGTGGGATATTATGACTTGTTAATTGGTATGGATTGGTTGGCTGCTTACAAAAATAAATTGGACTGTTGTCATAAAACTTTAGAATCTGTAAATGAAGAAGGAAGAAAGACGACCCTCCAAGGGATTCAGAAGCATGTCTCAATGAGGCAAATATCATCCCTTCAAATGAAAAATTATTGCAGAAAGGGGTGTTTTTTATATTCCATACAGGTATTGGAATCTATTGAGGATGAAAAATCAAACCTAGAGGACCACCCCACATTAAGAGAATACAAGGACGTATTCCCAGAAGAAGTACTAGGTCTACCTCCGAGAAGGGATATTGACTTCTTGATAGAACTTACACTGGGAGCAGTACCAACATCTAGAACACCATACAGAATGAGCACGCCAGATCTGGTTGAGTTAAGCTACAGCTAAAGGAGATGATGGACAAAGGCTACATATGACCCAGTGTATCTCCGTGGGGAGTGCCCGTCATGTTTTTGAAAAAGAAATATGGCACACTCCGATTGTGCATAGATTACAGACAAATCAATAAGGCAACCATAAAGAACAAGTACCCCTTACCAAGAATCGATGACTTGTTCAACCAATTGGGAGGTGCATCCATATTCTTGAAGATCGAGCTAAGGTCTAGCTACCATCAAGTTTGGATTAAGGATGAAGACATCCACAAAACATACTTCAGGACGAGGTATGGTCACTATGAATTCATGGTGGTGCCATTTGGATTAACCAATGCCCCCGCCTCTTTTATGTGCTTGATGAATAATGTACTCAACAAATTTCTAGACAAATTTGTATTGGTTTTCATTGATGATATCCTAATCTACTCCAAGAACAGGGAGGAGCATGAAAAACATCTTAGACTCATACTTCAAGTACTAAGAGAGCATCAACTCTATGCTAAGTTTAGCAAGTGAGACTTCTTTCATAAGCAAGTCCATTACCTAGGCTATGTCATTTCTAAGGAAGGAGTGGAAATAGACCCCGACAAGATCAGATCTATTATGGAATGGCCTACCCCGAAGGATGTATATGATATTATATCATTCATGGGCTTAGTGGGATACTATAAAAAGGTTCATAAAAGTGTTTTCTAAGATTGGTTTTCTAATCACTGCCCTTCAGAAAAAGGGGATTAAATTCATTTGGACATCGAAATGTGAAGAAAGATTTTAGGAACCGAAATACCTCCTAACCCATTCACCCGTGCTAAAGATTGCAGACCCGGATAATGATTTCCTTCTCTGTACAGATGCCTGCAAGGAAGGACTTGGAGGAGTCCTTATGCAAGAGGGACGTGTAATTTTCTACACGTCCAGGAAATTAAATGAGCATGAGATCAATTACGTGACCCATGACCTAGAATTC
>ML838794.1:5005-18797 GCA_009831015.1 Picea engelmannii
AGGTTACCATCATATTAGAATTGCTCCAGAGGAAAGGTACAAAACTACATTTGCAATAGAGTGGGAGTCATATAAGTACACAGTAATTCCATTTGGTTTAAATAATGCACCAACAATATTTTCTAGACTAGTAGTAGCTGCATTCAAGGATTTTATACATAAATTTTTAGAAGTTTATTTGGATGATTGGACAATATTCAGTTTATTGAAGGACCATGTATAAATTATGAGGTTAATGTTAGAAATATGTAGGCAATGTCAAATTTCTTTGAACATTAAGAAATTTATACTCAGTACAACATTTGGCATCCTACTTGGACACATTGTATGCAAACATGGATTGATAGTAGACCCTGCAAAGATTGTTGTTATTGTCAATTTACCACCACCAAATTCAGTGCACCAGTTGAGAGAAACATTGGGCCACACATGGTACTATAGGAAGTTCATAAATGGATATGCAAAGATTATTGCGCCCATGGATAAGTTACTAAAGAAAGACATCATGTTTTAGTGGAATGATGAATGCCAAGAGAGCTTGGACATACTGAAAGAGAAGATGGTAACAACACCAATTTTGATCTTTCCAGATTGGATAAAAGAATTTCATGTGCATGTGGATGCTTCATACATGGAACTTGGAGAAGTATTGGTACAACTAGGTGAAGGAGACATTGATCACCAAATATCTTTTGCTAGTAGAAAATTGTCAGAGTATGAGCATAACTATAATACTACATAAAGGGAAGGTCTGGCTATGGTATATGCCTTACAAAGGTTCAAACATTACTTATTGGGTCAAAATTTTAATATGTTTGTATACCATTCCACGTTGAAGTACCTAGTTAACAAGTCTGTGTTGGGGGGAAGGATCTATAGATAGTTTTTATTAATTCGGAAATATGATTTTGAAATCATAGTAAAACTAGGGAAGATGAAAGAAGGACCAGATGATCTATCAATAATTACTAATGGAGAGGAGACAAAGAACTTGGAGGAGAATTTTCCTGATTCCAACTTATTTTCTATTCAAATTGTTGATGATTATTTTGTTGACATTGTTGGATTCTTGAGCACAGAAATGGATCCCAAGGAATTTATTTTCACCCATAAAAAACAATTGGTAGTGCGCACTGCAGACTATTAGCTGATTGTAGGTCATTTATACAAGTTAGGTGTAGATGAAATTTTGAGAAGATGTGTGATGGAGCATGAATGCTCCATGGTGCTAGCAGAAGCACATGAAGGGACAACGGGAGGGAACTATGCAGGAAAGTCTACAACACAGAAGGTGTTGGGCACAATATTATGGTGGCCTACCGTGCATAAGGATGCAAAGGAATACTGTCAAAACTGTGATGTCTGTTAGAGGGTGGGAAAAACATCAAGAAGGGATGAAATGCCACTTATGCCCCAAGTAAACTTAAAAGTATTTGATAAATGGGCTTTGTATTTCATTGGACCCATTAATCCACTAGAAAGGAGATCAGGAGCCAGATACATCATTATCATGACAAAATACTTAACCAAATGGGAAGAAGTAGCCCCAATGAAGGATTGCAACATGGTTTATCTTTGAGAACGTGGTGACCATATTTGGATGTCCTAGAATTTTTGTGACTAGTCAAGGAACCCATTTCAGTAATAGTAAAATCAAAGCTATGAAAAAAGAATTATAGATACATCATCAGAATATCACACCTTGCCATCCCCAGGAAAATGGTACAGTAGAAGCATTTAACAAGATTCTATAAAATGCATTGAGAAAAATTTTCAACTTGAATAGGGATGATTGGGATTTGAAGATATCAACAATATTATGGGCTTGCAGGACTACATTCAAGAAGTTGACAGGACAGACACCATTCAGACTGGTGTATGGGTAGGAAGCAGTGGCTCAATTGGATTATTTAGTTCCTAGTCTACGCATTATAGAAATCACCGACATGATAGAAGAAGGTGTTTAGCAGGAAATATTGGATCAGCTGATGTAGTTGGAAGAAGAAAGGATTTTAGCAGGATTTCACTGAGAAGTACAGAAAGCAAAGGACAAATCTTGGCATGATAGGAACATAAAGAAGAAAAGATTTAAGGAAGGAGATCTACTTCTCCTCTATGAAAACATATATCTGCAACACCCAGGGAAGTTCAAAATGCACTGGTGAAGGCCTTATCAGGTAGAGACCATTACAAATGGAGGTGTTGTGCAACTGAACGATCTTGCAGGGAAGAATCTCAGAGGATTAGTGAATGGTAGTTGACTGAACTTGTATCAAGACAGTCAACCTAACAATATGATGTAAAAATAGAGAGAGAAGGTATGATTGTACATATTGTATATAGTAGATGTTAAAAGAAAAATACAAAAATCCATAAAAATGAAGAAATATAACAAAAAGACAAAAAGATAGAAGAATATTAGAGGGTTTTTTATGTAATAGATTTAGCATTAACAGTTTTCCGCAGAAAAACCAGTGTTGAATACAGTGCGTGCTGGAAAATAGTTGATAGACACAAAAAGTGGAGCACGCGGGAAAAACTGAAAAAGTGAAAATTATCAGTGCGAAACAGTTGTCAGTACATCGTCCTGCTATAAAGTCTAAAAAAGGGGGAAAATTTGGTCAATTGTATTTTTTCTCTAAGAAGAAGATGAAGATTAAGCGTGAAAGAGTGAGAATTCGTGATATCTAGTGGATATTTAGAGATCAACGGTCAAGATATTAACAAGATGTCACCACCACGATTTGTAGTGCCGAGCACGACTGGGTGAAACACGAGAAGTAGTGATCGGGTGAATCAAATAAGGATCGAGGAAATGCCAACAATAATGGATTTCGATGAAATTCATGTAAATTTGTTGAACTTGCACAAAATAGATCTAGCTAGAAAATACCACAAAAATTTGCAGAGAGAAATTGAGAAATAAGAAGCAAGAGAGAAAGAATAGAAGAATTCATATTAACCGTAATGAATAATGAATAATTTACACATGATATACTCTATATAACTCAACCAATGCACACTCTAGGTGAATCCAATGCGCCATAGTGTTGGTCTAGAGTGATCTAAACACATAGTAGCAGTTACGAGAGTCAACTATTACCTAGTCTAGTCTTTCAGGAAGTTACGAGAGTGAACTGCCACCTAGCTAAGTTAACTAGTCTACCATTCTTCAATTAACTGACTGAAACAAAGTGAAGTGAGGAGGAGATCATGGAATCATGGGTAATGAGCTAGTCTGGTGATGATCCCAAGGAAAATGCATATTAACTGGTGATGATCCCAATGTTGCATGGTGACAAAACCAATGCATCATCTAGACTCCACTCAACTAGTCAAACTGAAGAGAATATTCTCCCTAAACTTTAGGAGACTAGATAAAGACTAATAAACATAGGAAAAACCTTAGGAAAAATAAATCCTGGGTGTGTGTGAAGTAACTTCAACACCCCCCCCGAACTATGGGGTCTGATCAAGGGCCTGCAGCTAGCCTTAAGATACAATTACACAAAGCTCTTTGTCGAAGGGGACTCACAGCTCGTCATTAGCCTACTACGCATACTTATAAATGGGGTGAATCCAGACAACATCTCCCCCAGCTGGAGACTCTCTCATGGCCTCCAGACCATTGCAGGGTTAATCCACCCCAATCGCGTCCTCATCCCCACACACATCAGAAGGAAGGCAAACCAGGTGGCAGACGACTTGGCTAATTTGGGTACCACCTGGGAGGATTTAGACCTCCAGTGCAATGCAGCAGATGATCCGAACCACCATATCCTCCAACAATGTATCCAGAAGGCCAGAACGGTGGATGTCCCCCCGGATGGGGTGTTAGTGCGGGCTACGCGGCAGTCGATGGAGGCGGATGACGGGATACAGGATGTGGGGGCACGTGAAAGGCTTGTGCCTCCCCCTGGCGTTTAATTGTTCCGTAAATTCATTACGAATGGGCGTTAATGCAGCCATTAACGCAATTGTTTCTCCGTTTTGGTTTCATAGCATGCAGCCGATTACAATGTGGTTTGTTTGGTGCAGTTGGTCGCTAGCAGAGCGAGCTCCGCAGTGGCATTGGCATAGGCTCGGCTCTGCACCATCCGCCACTATCGGCTCCCACAGTGTGCATCGTATCACCTCTGTATACAGATTCTGTTGGACCATGAAGCACTTACGGGGGAGGCCAAGGCGAGGCTCGTCCTGGAAGCCTCGGTGTCCCTCCATCTCACGCTCTGAATCGTCCTCTTTGAGCTCCTCCTCCCGCAGTCAGTCTGGCCACCTCTCAATTACCTCTCGTCGCATGGTGCATGAGCAGTCCATTTCGAGGGCACTGGTACCCCGAACTGTTAGTCCCCCCACTCGCCAACCCTGCGACCCTTCGGTGCCTCCCTCCCACCCTGAGACCGACCCCCCTCAAACCTCTCGAGGGGCTGGGCCTCTCCCTCGAGACTCCTTCACTTCGACGCAGCTATGGGATAGTCTAGCGACACTTTATGATCTGGTCTTTGGTATTCGTCAGGGCATGGAAGACCTCAACTTCCGTCTCCAGGAAACGGATGTCAAGGTCGACATTTTCCTTAGGACCCTCACCTCCCTGCAGGAATCCCTGGACCCCAGACAGAATGAGGACTCCCCAATGCAGGAACAAAACGCGCCAGAGGAAGAAGTTGCAGCTGCGAAGAAGGAAAAAGACACATGCGCAACCTCAGGAAGCAAAGTTGACAACACAGCGGCCGATGGGGAAGACGACAAGAATTGGGCCGACCAGATCACTTACATAGAGGAGGAGCCTTGGACAGAAGACCTCCAGCCCAAGTGGCCCAATTACTCCCCGTATGTCTAGCTTGTCAGTTAAGTCGCAGGGTGTCAGGTGTTTTTCTGTCAATTTCTTTCCAATTTTTGTGGAGTATTTAAGAATAACTCTTATGTTTACAATAGACAATAGAAGCAATGAACAGTTTGATGACTCTGGGATCATGGACTGGTTTCCCCTCTGTTGGGGCAGTCCTTTTCTCTTCAGTCTGAACTTCCTATATTTTGTACTATTACTTTGCCACTGAGAGGCACTTAATATATTTTACTTACTTACAAAAAAAAACTTCAACACCCCCCCGAACATCACTATGGTGAAATAAATAATGGGTCCCAACAACGAGGCCATGTTAGGTATCCAAATACAAAAGATACATTGAAATAAAGTCAGGAAAGAGGGAACACCTCATGGGAAAAAACCCCCCTCATGGTACAATGTATGTAAAAATAAGAACTGACAGTTTCTAGGAAACTGTGTCCTTCACTCCAAGATGACTTCGCTGAGAATGGAACTTCTGCTTAGTGAAGGTCTTGGTGAAGATGTTTGTCGTCTATTCTGTTGAAGGACAAACTGTAGGTTGATGATCCCCTTTTGTACTAAGTCTCGAATGTAGTTCATTTGGATCTCAATGTGCTTCATCTGCTACCTCTGGACTGGATCTCTGCAAAACTTCAAATTGCTCTAGTTGTCACACCAGATGGTGATCGACCAATGAAATTGAATGCCCAACTCAGTGATAAAATATTGTAGCTACATAGCCTGAATGGTTATGTTAACTACCCCTCTGTACTCTTCCTCGATTTAAGATAGAGAAATGGAAGCCTACTTCTTGCTCGACCAACAAGTAGGCCTAGAACCAAGACTGAGTGAGTAACCAGATGTGGACTTGCGATCATTGTTATCACCATCCCAGTCAGAATCAGTGAACCCGATGAGATCTAATGTAGAGTTTACTGCATAATGAATCCCAAAGGTGATGGTTGCCTGTACGTATCGAAGGGTATGCTTTGCATCCTCCCAATGTAGCTCATGTGGCTCCTGCATGAACCTGGAAACTACGCCAACTACATAGGAGAGGTTTGGTCTGGAGTGTGTGAGATACAACAATCTCCCCACTAGTTGTATGTATAGTGTGTTGTAAACCAGTGGAGTGTCCTCGCCATCCTCAATTTTGACTCCTAATAGGAAAGGAGTTAGAGCATACTTGCATTCTGTCATGTGCAATCTCTCAAGGAGATCTCATGCATACATGGACTGAGACATGTTGATGTCTAATGCATCATGACTAATCGCGAGTCCAAGGACGAAGTGTAGTGGACCCATGTCCGTCATCAAGAATATGTCATGTAGAATCCTCTTAGCTGCAGAAATCATTGAATTCAAGCAACCTGTGATCAACAAATCATCAACATATAGAAATAAGAGTAGAAGTGAATCAATTGTCATGAACATGTAGACATTCAAGTCTGATTTACAGCGTACAAAGTTATGTGACAACAGGTAGGAGTCCATCTTGGCATACCATTCCCTCGGAGCCTTCTTGAGGCCATAAATATATTTCTTCAGTCGACAAACCAAAGATGAATCCTGCATAAATCCCTGGGGATGCTCCATATAGATCTCCTCATAGAGATCATCATGAAGAAATGCATTCTTCACATCCATATGATGGACTTCCCATCCCTTGGATGTTGCAATGGCAAGTGCCAAATGTATGGAATCCATCTTTTCTACTAGAGTGAAGATCTCATCATAGTCAATGCCATGCACCTACTGAAAGCCTTTGGTAACTAGCTTGGCTTTGTATTTGCTAATTTTTCCATCTGATTTTCTCTTGGTCCTATAGACCCATCTGCATATGAAAAGTTTCCTTCCATAAGGAAGGGGAACCAGATCCCAATTATGGTTTTGGAGGAGGGATTTTCACTCCTCCTGCATGGTGGATTCCCAAAAGGGATTTCCTGCAGCCTCACCATAAGACTTTGGATCTGAAGACTAAACGAAGAAAAGGTTCTTGAAAGGAAATGGTTCAGTGGCAGTGAGTGAAATAGGAGGTCCTAGAAATCAGATCGAGTCCTCCTAGTATCAGCTGGATCACCAACAAGATCTCGTGCATCCTGAAGAGCAGTATGGGCCCACTTGGGCCTCTGCTTTGGATCTGCATCTGCATATGGATACAATGACTCTGCATTTGACTGGATTGGTGTTGTATCTGGATAATTTGAATCCTCTGAATTAGAAATCTTGTCTGAAGAAGAGTCTTCATGTGCATGCTCATTATTTCGGACAGGTGAAAGAATGAAGGTGTATGCATGTGGTTGTTGAGGTACATGCGAGACACTTTCCTCGAATTGGAAACTTCGCTCAATGATGAGTCAGTCTGAGGAAAGATAAATAATTCAGTATCCCTTCACACCATCGGGGTATCCAAAAAAGATACACTTTGTGCTTTGTGGATCAAGTGCCCTCCTCTTTTCAGAGGGAATCTGGGCCCATGCACATGAACCGAAAATATGAAAGTGGGTCACTTCCAATTTGAGGCCGCTCCAAGCCTCATAGGGGGTCTCATCCTTGACATATTTATGGGGAGATATGTTTTGGATGTAGGTTGCACAATTAAGTGCTTCGGCCCATAATCTATGTGGAAGTGACTTTTCATGTAGCACGGAATATGCCATCTGTTTTAGAGATCTGTTTTTTCCGCTCAACAACTCCGTTTTGTTGCGGAGTATAGGGAAATGTGTGTTGCAACTGAATCCGTACCTCATGAAAAAGATTATAGATCTCATGATTGACATACTCTCCCCTATTATTAGTTTGGAGGACTTTGATTTTCTTTCCTGACTCTGTCTCAACCAGGGCTTTGAAATCTTTGGGGTGTTGAAAGACCTATGATTTTTTCCTGAGAAAGTAAATCCATGTGAGACATGAGAAATCATCAACAAAAATAAGAAAAAGCATCGCTTTGATGATTTATGGATGTAGAAAAGGGCCCATGAGGTCAGTATGGATCAGATCTAAAGGAGAGGAAGCTCCCTGAGTCTTTCCTTTATCAAATTTCTCTTGAGGGTGTTTTCCAATAACATATCCCTCACAGATTCCTTTGGAGAAATGGATGTTTGGTAGCCCATCAACCAATATTTTCTTACTAAGATGTTGCATATATCTCAAATTAAAATCCCTGAACCTTTTGTGCCATATCCTACTGCTTTCATCAGGATGGGTAAGCAGTAAAGCATAATCTAGTTCAATAAATTCAGAAAATGTATACAATCTAGATTACCAGTAGAAACCCTAGAATTGGTTTGCATGTCATAGATTTCCACTGCATTAGGTGTGAATATGAATTTATTTTCGGTGTCAGAATGTGTCATATGATACACGAAGAGAAGATTGAAGGAAAGTTTGGAAACATGCAACACATTCTCGAACCTTTTGGTTGTGAGTTCAATCCTTCCTTTTCCGATGACCTCGACTGGAGAGTTGTCCCCCATTAGAATAGGAGGACCTTTGCATGCATCAAATGAAGAATATACTACTTTTGTGGAAGCCATGATATGTGATTCTCTTGAATCTACGATCCAAGCATCGGGAGAGGATTTGATGGAAATCAAGGCATGGCTACAATTGTCTTTCTTGGGATTCTGATCTTTTGGCCTATTCTTCTTGGCACCCTTGGGGTTGCGATCTCCAAGGTTGTTTTTCTAAAGTATTTGAGTCATTAGATCTATTTGTTTTTGCATGCATGCAGATTCTGAATGGAATCCTTTATGGAAGTATGTGCATTTCTCCCCTTTTCTTCCCTTTCCACCTTTAGATCTGGAGGCATCGGTGAAGGGTTTTCAGTACCCTTCCTTCTTCGGATTTGCAAGAGCTTTCCCTTTGTATTTATCTTTAGATTTTTGATATTGATGGTTGTCATCTTGCACAGTAAGTGCATGTGCCTTTGGGTTGTTGGGTATGTGTTATATTCTTTGCACGAGTGTTAATTCCTTAACATGTCGCATTTTTTCCTCGTTTTTCGTGTTGCCTTGATTTTCATGTCCATTGTTGGGCGATTTTTCGCCAGATGGTTTTTGTCGATTGTTTTCTATTTCTGGTTAAGGAATTAGGGTTGTTGACTAATCCAAGTAATTGGGTTGGGGTTTTGGATGTTGTTGGCTCCTATAATTATATTTTATTGTAAACAATGTATCACTATGAATGAATATAGAATATGATGGTTTTCCCGATTTAGGTTTCCAGGTGAAAAATCTCTATGTAATATTTGTATTTGCCATTGTATATTTTCTATTCTTTTACTAAAAATATGTTTGCAATAAATATTGTACAAGGTTAAAATATACATATGGTAGTAGAGCTTTGTTGGCTTTAGGGGGACGCCTTTTTGGTCAAGGGTATGGCTCGAGATTGCGATAAGCCTTGTTACAATGGGATATCTGTGGTATTGATTTTTCAGGTGAAGAAATGGAGAGAAATTTGAAAATGGAGATAGAGAATTTTAATGGGAAATGTTTTGAGCTATGGAATCTTAATATGGAAGATCTATTGGTGGATAGAGATCAGTGTGTTATCACTCTATAAATTCTCAGAGGTTGTTGAAAGGAAGAAGAAATTTACCAGAGGTAACTTTATCCAACCGCTTTGAAATTGGGATCTAGCCTTGCCAGTTTCAGAGATGTATCTCTCTGTAAGATTTAACTTTGTTTCAAAATTCAGATATTAGGCTAGTTAAAATAAATAGGACCGTGTTGTTTATTTTTATAAAATGGCTGAAATGTCGCTTACGCGTCCATTGGGCTATGGGGTCTGTTTTATAAGATTTGAGACTGGCTGACAGGTTTTAAAAGGTATTCTCATAGGGAAGGATAATGAAACTACTGGATTCTTTAGAATAAAAATGATGTAAAGTAGAGAAAGATGAGATAATCAATTATAACCAAGAATCATTTAAGAATTTCTTAATTATAACATCAGAAGAAAAACATTTAGAACATTTAAAGTCAGAAACAGAGTATATGAGGATAAGTTCTACAGCTTTCGCTACTTTCAAATGATCATATTTAGAAAAACAAAATGAATACTGAGAGAGATAAACATTCGACAAAGATGAGAAAACTTCACCAACAAATAACATGCGAGAATCCTCTGAAACATCCCTTTTATTACTGGTAGATCTCTGATAAAAATTACAGTGCTTACAGCTTGCTTGGGCGTAAATATTAACCCTCAATACTTCAAAGTTTGAAGTATTTATAGTAAAAATTACAAACGACCATGTCATTAATGATCAGGATGTGGAAGATTCTAAATATAGATAAATAGATAACAACATACAAAAATGTAGGAACTGATGATGATTTGTTAGATTTTTCATGTTGATTCTGGGGAAGGCCATTGGTGAGTCATTCACATGACTTTGACTGCTCCGCTTGCTGACTTGGATTGGACACCTCATCTCTTACTCGATCAAATTGCATAGCTCTTCCCATCTCAGCTGACTGGGAATGGTGACTTTGAGCAGTGTTCGGTAGGTTTCATCCATTTCAGTATATTTGGCAAAAGTCATCTTGACTATGAAAATATATTTGATTTTGTGCTGTATGCTGAGGTCCGACTGCAAAGTCTCCAAGAATGCCTTGCCTGTTATGTTGCCCTGTATCCCCGAGAACTTGGAATTGTCCTTGGCCACTGTAGATATCTTCTTCTTGTAGTCAGGAAGGGTCATCAACTTGTCATTTAACACCATTAAACCAGGAAGACCTTTCTTTTATAAGGCATCGATCTTGCTGAAGAACCGATGAACTCTGATGTCCATGTTCTAGACTTTCTCTTCCAGCTGCAACATCAATCCTATTTTGGTCAACACCCTTTTGACTTCGAGGATAGTATCCATCCTGTATTCAATCATTAGGTCTTCCAATTCTTCTCTAGTCTTCGAATTCATAAATCTAATGATTTCATTTTCTTCAATGGGAATTTCCCCCAGCTCTCCTTTTATCCTGTCGATAGCCTATCTTCTCCTCAACACCCGTTCATTTTTCTCAAACATGATTTTCACCATAGGCCAGACTTCACTTATGGATTTGGAGATATCCATCCAAATGTTCTCCTTAGCTTCTGTTAGCGTTTTAACCCCCACTGTTTGTTTTTGCAGCTGTTGTATTTCCTTCTTGAGATTTTTTTATGTTTTCCTTTCAATGTTGAAGGTTTTCTGGTAGGAGGCCTTGAGCTCTTGGAGATTCTCAACCTCTTTCTTCAGTCTATTGATTTTTGTTCCTTGCAGGTTCATCTCCTCCATTGATTTTGCTAGCTCCATAGGTTTTTCTAGAGATGTCAGTGGGGTGGCTGATGGAAGTTCTGTTGTGGTGGTTGTTGATACAATTGTTGTGCTAACTCCTACGAGGGGAAATTCGCTCAGTGGGATGACTTCCATTGGTGCTACCTGTTCTTTCTCCTTTACCAACCTCTCCATCTCTACTTCCATTTATTTTATCAGTGCATTTTGTTCCATGATCAATTTTATCATTTCCTCCTTTTCACCTTCTGTCTCAGCCATCGTTTTGCCCTGTGAGTCTTCTATAGGGGGAAGTTTTAGTTGCTTCCTCAAAGATGCTATGTCAACATTCTTTTTCTTGAGCATATCCTCAGCTTCTTTCACATTTGAGGGGTCGTACCCAATCTTGAGCACCAATTGTTCTAAAGAATTAATTATGTTATCCTTTGCAAAAGATGATATCTTCTCCAACTTTAATTGATTCTGAACATTGTTCAGAGAAACCTGTAATTTTGCAGCGATGGTAGAAGCATTGGCCAATGTTGAGAAAACCATTTCTCTGGTTTGCCTGTGTAAATCCATCTGATCAACTAGATGTACATCTCTGGTGTTAAACTATAATGTTGCCCTCTTATAGTTGGTGATTTCCTTTGGATGGGGCACTTGTGCCTGCAAGAATGTCAAGTGCATTCTTCCTTTCTCTGTATCAAAAGATGATAACAATTTGTGTTGTGTTGTGGATATTTGCTTCCAAAACTAAGCATAAGTGTTGCGGGTCAACGTCTAATTCTTCTTCTTGATCATATCATATTTCTAAAAAATACTCAGCTTTGCACCCCCTTGATTTGGTTGGTTAATTAGTGAGGTGTCAGTCTGCTTCTTGGATGAGGAAGTAGACAAGATATATTGGTTGCTTGAGACAAGAGGTGAATGATATCCTTTTATAACTATAGTGGACTGGGTTTCCTTTTCACCAGTTGTGTCAGTTGTATGACTGGCTTTTGGCCTTTTGGTGTATACCTGAAAATCCTCAGATGATATTTATGTGGCTGAAGGGGAAGTATCCTTTCAGGGTATTTTCTCCTTTGGTACCTATGGTGTGGTTGTTTGTGAGATAATGACTGAAGGAGATTGTTGCTCTACTTCTTCCAGAGTGTTCACCTCCCGCTCCATTTGATTCATGTACTTATCTATCTTGGGCTTGGGTGCATGAACATATGGGGAATTTTTATTCTTCACTCTCATCTCTGTGATGATCCCACATGAACGATAGTGCCACAGGAAACTTGTGTTGATCTTCATATCTTTCAATGTTTTTTCTGCCTCTTCCCCGATAGCTCGGTTGTTGCAGATAAAGGATCCTATCTGCCCCTTGATTCTTAGATGTTGTTTCTTCTTCAGAGATACAAAATGTATATCATCTAAATTGATCATTTGTTTGATATACTCCAAGGCAAATATCTAAACAGGAAAGTATTTGGGCAATTTGTATGGAGCTAACTCACACCCATATACTCTAATTTCTATGTGATTTTGATACAGGAACCAGTCTCCAGTCTTGGCGAGATCCGAAAGGTGTAAAACTCTTTGGATCTCCTCATTTATCCTTGAATCTGGTCTACCACTGAGCATGCTTATCACTTGGTGATAAAACAACTCAATAAATAGCTTGAAATTAAATTCTGTGGAGTTTCTTTTGAGTAGCGAAGTCCAAGAAGTGACGGGTTGTGGTTTTCTTTCCTGGTCCATTCTCTGCATGGTGAACGCGAACTTCTCTGCTTGAAAGAACATGAACATGTAAGCCAGTATTGAAGAATACTAGAACATGCCCTCCATGGGAAATTTGAAAAGATGGTCATGTATGTTCTCGGCTAGAAAACTATTGTAGTCGAACTAGGTGGTGGCTTTTTCTTCAGCGACGAAAATGGACAGGTAACCCAAGATGGGCTTGTCCATGCATTCATCTGAGAAATAGCTGAGCAGACAACATAGAGATGAAATAATCTGGTTTCCCTTTTCTGAAAACATGGAGGAATGGTAAGGGGGATTTTTCTTGGGGATTTGAGTATTCTGTGGGAGGAAAATCTCAAACAATTGTGCTCTCTGGGGGAAAAATAGGTTCTGGCACATTTCTGTTAAAACTTCCATGGTGAGGGGAGAGTGGGATTCAACTCTAGATATATGCATCATTTTATCAATGGCCTCGGGCATGATAGAGAAAAGATCTTCTCCGAACGATGAAACTATGGCTCTCTGGTCATGGAGGTAATGAGCCTGACATTTGAGGGAAAACTCGGGAAAATGGTGGATTTGGGGAAAATGATACAGAGGGAGATTGGACTCCCAAAGCCCAATCTCATCGCTTTGATCTATGAATGTGTCCTTAAACCATGACTACAATTCACCAAAATCAAATTCGCACCTGGTCTCTGAGATCAGATAATCCTTATCAGCTAATGGGATCCGGTCGAGATAGACAGTAGGTGGGAGGAATGGGATTTCCTCAACTTCTGATCTTTTATATTTAGGCACCATCGATCCAATAGGTACCTGCAAACTGAAGAAAAAGAATTAGTAGGTAGTGGCTATGGTTGGGTTGGTAAATGAAGCAATGAGGGAAATGAATTTCTGGAGTGCATAGAGTATGAAAAGTGGGAAAATGGAAAAAATGGGGATAATTTTAAGTGAATGGGTATCCATTGGGC
>ML838794.1:34912-48874 GCA_009831015.1 Picea engelmannii
GTTTGGGTTATGAAGAGGGATCAAGTAGTGGTAAGCCAAGAAACGAAGAACCCATCCTGTTTGTCAAATCTACAACCAATGACAACAAAAAACCTGCAGAGACAAAGGAAGACAATCAGCCGCCCAGGAGGAGTAAAGAAAAAGGTGCCAGGACTAAATCTATAGAACAAAGAAATAATGCGCTCCCTACTAAAAGACGTCATTAGCATGGAAGAAATCGATTTTCTCAAAGAAGACAACCATTTTCCAGGTACAAAGAACTTTTCTATGGCTATTGTTTCTACTGTTCTAACTTTGGTCACTAAGCTGTAAATTGTTCCTTAAGACTTTGACATGAGCAATTAAGATTTAAAAGGAATAAATACTGGTCACAACAAAGAATGATACAGCCAAGTAACAAACCTTCATACATTGCAAATTGCCAATTTAAGTCTAGGGACATGCAACTAAGGAGGTCAAGAAATAATCAACAGTCAATGGGTAGACAACGTTGCAACAATAATTTTAACCTATTGAACAATGAGATTGAATGTTATATCTGTCAAAACTATGGACATAAATTTGTTGACTGTCGATTAAGGAACTATGAACTAGATTTGAATTCCCCTGCTGAAAATGTCAAGGTTTGGAAGAAGAAAGAAAGTGACAAGTGTGGACTAGTGTTGTCAGCTCAAAGAAAAACGAACCCTTGGTATATAGACAATGGATGCTCCAAACATATGATGGGAAACAAAGGTAAGTTTCTATCTCTAAGTGAAATAAAATCAGGAAACGTAACCTTTGGAAATGATGCTCCAGGTAAAATAAAGGGTAAAGGGATGGTGAGTTTAAATAATGGAAAAGGAAAATCCCAAGATGTTCTACTTGTAGATGGGCTGAAACATAATATGCTCAGTGTAAGTCAAATGTGTGACAGAGGATGTGAAGTGGTGTTCATGTCCAAGGACTACAAGATAAAGTCTGTAAACTTAGGACAAGTGGTGGCCAAAGGCATAAGGACAAAAAATAATTTATATGTGCTGAAAGAAAATAGAGAAGAATGTCATCTAAGAAAACATGATGAAAGTTGGTTATGGCATAGGAGACCTGGAAATCTAAACTTTGACCACTTAATCAAACTCAAAAATCTCGAGGCAGTAAAAGATCTTCCAAGAATATCAAAGCCCCAAGATTCAATTTGTAAACCCTGCCAAGTAGGAAAGCTAAACAGGACACAATTTAAGTCCAAGATCTTTACTTCAACAGAGACACCACTCCAACTAGTTCATATAGATTTATGTGGACCATCAAGACAGGAAGTCACAGGAAAATAAAACTACTTCATGCTAATTATTGATGATTACTCCAGACTTACTTGGGTTGCCTTTCTCAAGGAAAAAGCTGAAGCATTTGAGAAGTTTAAAATATTTAAGGCTTTAACTGAGACTCAAACATGCAAGAGGTTAAGGGTAGTAAGATCAGAATGAGGAGGATAGTTTATGTCAAGTGACTTCAAGGAATTCTATGATAAGCATGGGATCAAGAGAGAATACATAATCCCAATAACTCCACAACAAAATGGAGTAGTTGAGAGGAAAAACAGAACAGTGCAGGAAATGACCAGGTCAATGATGAATGAGAAGGACATTGGTCAAACCTACTAGGTAGAAGCAATACACACAATAGTCCATGTTCTTAACAAAATCCCACCTCAGACCACAAAGTGACAAGACACCTTATGAACTGTGGTATGGGAGACCTGCTTCAATCAAACAATTCAAAGTCTTTGAGAGTAAATGTTACATAAAGAATAATGATGAGAACTATGGAAAATATGATGACAGGGATGAAGAAGGTATCTTCTTAGGATATGCTACAAATAGTAAAGGATACAGATGCTATAATAAGAGGCTACATTAAATGGTTGGCTGTATTGATGTAAAAGTTGATGAAGGAATCCTAGCAAGAGAGGTGTACAATAATGAGTCTTCCACAGAGGACACAACTAAAGCTGAAGATGAATAGGTCCAAGAATAAAAAAATGAAGACTCTGAATTAGATGAAGACCCAGATACTCAGACAAACTCAAATCAACAGGCTCCTTCAAACTCCTCCTCCAGAATTACTCAAAAGAATCATCCTGCAAGTCAGATAATTGGTGAAAAAGACAAAGGTGTACAAACCAGGAGAAACATAATTAAGAATAACGAGCAATCACATATAGATCTCATATCCATGCTGGAACCCAAGAACTTTAATGAAGCTAGCAAAGATGACCTTTGGGTTAAAGCAATGAATGATGAACTTGATCATATTCAGAAAAACAATACGTGGGAGATGGTTCATAGACCAGAAGTAAAATTATCATTGGTTCCAAATGGATCTTTAAGAATAAGTTGAATGAGCAGGGACAAGTTGTCAGGAACAAAGAAAGATTGGTCTGTAGGGGCTATGCTCAAATAGAAGGACTAGATTTTGATGAAATATTTGTGCCCGTAGAAAGGTTAGATGATCCAGGTGGATATTGGTGTCCACCCGCCTATTCCACTTGGACCCACACCATTGTTTCTTTATGTTTTTCAGTTTCCTTAATTGTAGCACAATTTACTATTTTTAGTAGTTCTTCGGGTCCTGAACTTTTGGAGCTATTTTGAGGCCCTAAATGACGCTTTTTGGGCATGAATGCTCTGACGAATATGAGTCCATTCTGGACTCGATATTTTCTATCAACAGTGTATTCCTCGGATAGATATTTCTAACGATGTATCATGTGCATCAAACGGAGATAGTATGCCAAAGTTACGACCCCTGGGAAATTGATGTACCAATTTACCCCAACGGGGCCCATATTCTGGCGTTTCATCTCCTAGGGTTAGGTTTTTGGATGTTTAGGGTTTTCCATTGTTTCTCAGTAATATATAGGCCTTTGAGCCTCATTGTAACAGGAATTTTAGAGGCCAGTAGCTGCCACATCTCTTCTCATAGATAAGCTACCAACGCCTTAGCTAGTTTATTTCCATTCTGTCTGTAAGCATTTTTTTGTCATTTGTTATTAATGATATGAAGTCTTATTTCCAATGCATCTCTGTGGTTATGTGTATTTATGTATTTCATTGTGTTCCTACATAAATCTGGATCAGTGGTATGAGAGAAGTTTGCTTGTTCTCGATCTTTCTTTGCATGTCCCCAATGAGGTCGGGGTATAAGGAGTTGGGGCTCGATCTGGTTGAACCTTTGCAAGATCAATCTCGCAAACCCCGAAGAATGCCCATGGGGGAAGAAAAGAAATATGAGGGAGTAGGAGATCCTATCAAAATGTTGCTCGAGGAGGCCCTCGAGAAACAAAGGAATGTGATGATGGAAAACTTTGCCCAGATTATTCAACGGATTCCTACTAGCACCGCATCGACATCCAACGACCACTCTGTAGGCGCCAATCCTTTTAAGGTACAAGTAAACTTTGACATTCCCATATTTGAGGGACAAATAGATGCAGATGTCGTAGATAGATGGTTGAATCTGTTAGAAGGATATTTCTTGGTTCATGAATTTTCCGACCGAGAAAGGATTATTTTCGCACTCCTCAAAGCCACCCCCCATGTCAAGGACTGGTGGGAAACCTACTTGGAGCAACAGGGCTAGGGGGTACCCTCTCTGTTCTCAGCCACACCCACTTGGAATTCTTTCCAAGATGCCATCAAGGAACAATATTATCCCGTGCGGAGCTATGAGGAAAAATACATACAATGGACTACGCTGCAGCATTAAAGGGACCAAGATGTGCATAGGATGATGAATCTGTTTCATACCCTACGCAAAAAGTTGGGTATCAAAGATTCAGAGAAACATTTGGTTTTAAAGTACCATAGTTGTCTTCACAGATACATTCAATAGGAAATGGAGTTCCTCGACATCCCCTCGCTTGGTGTGGTGTACCAATATGCTGCCAAGATTGAGAAGAAGTTCAAACAAAAAAAGCGAGACTTTGGGTCTGCGAATCAGAAGCAAGGGAAAGGTACCCCCAAACCACATAACAAAAGACCAAGCCAAGGTGGGGTGACCCAGGCTAACCTGCCAAAGCCATAAGTAAATAAAAACACCACGAAGCCAAAAAAGGACATGGGGAAGTGGTGTGAGTTCCATAAGAGCTCCACTCACAACACAAGTGAGTGTCGGGCCAAGCAGTCACTGGTAGCTGAGTTGAAGGCTTCTGAATCGGATGGATGATCTGACTCTAAATCAGAACCCAACAAGGGTAATGATAGGGGGAGGTAGATTATCGATGCGGATCCCAACACCATTGTTTCCACCACGAAGATCCAGAAGGAGGAACCAGAAGATCCAGAGGAGGTGGAGCATCTCTTCCATTCCAAGATGTGGGTAAAGGGTTCCCCGTTGCAGTTCATTGTCGATAGTGGGAGCCAAAAGAACCTCATCTTAGTAGAGGTCATGAAGCGGTTGGGCTTGCCAACCACAACACACCTACAACCATACACCATCGGGTGGTTGCACCAAGGACGGGACCTTCGTGTCAGCCAACAATGTCACCTTCCCTACAACATCAAGCCCTTCATGGATGAGGTACTATGTGACATTGCTCCTCTTGATGTTTCTGATGTATTATTAGGCCAACCGTACTTGTGGAAGCGACATGCTATGTATGAGTGCAGGCCTCGTGCTGTTATTATCACCTTGGGCAATAAGTTGTATAGGATACCGGAGATAGCACCACCTACCACCATCTCTTTGGTTACTGCAAAACAATGCAGTAAGCTCATTTCCAAAACCAGGAATTTTTTTTTCCTGATGATCCACCCTCAGGGATAGAGGAAGACTGTGGCCATGACCTCCAGACAGGGTCCCACTGCACGAAAACAACAGATGGATAAGGTCGTGGAGGAGTACAAGGTCATCTTCACCTCCCCTGCAGGGGTGCCTCTACACTGCCAGGTCAAGCACCCCATCGATCTGACCCCAGGTGTGCCGCTACCCAATGGACCCATCTATCGATGATCTGTTCTGGAGAATGAAGAAATCAAGAGGCAGATTCATGATCTGTTGCAGAAAGGTCACATCCGACCGAGTTTGTCACCCTATGGGAGCCCGTTCGTGTTGGTGCAGAAGAAGGATGGGACTTGGAGACTTTGCATTGACTATCGGGCACTGAACAATATCACTGTTTGGAATAGGTACCTGATCCCATGGATTGATGACCTTCTGGACCAACTCAAGGGGGAGAAATATTTCAGTAAGATCGACTTGAAGTCGGGGTATCACCAGGTACCAATAGAACCCTCTGATGTGTGGAATACTTCCCTCAAATCGAAGGAGGGCCTTTTCAAATGGTTGGTCATGCCATTCGGGTTGACAAATGCCCCTGCAACCTTCATGAGGCTAATGGACGACATCCTATGACCATTCACCAACTCATTTGTAGTGGTGCACTTGGATGACATTCTGATCTTCATCTAGACTTGGGAAGAGCACCTCCACCACATCCGACAAGTCCTCCAAACACTGCAACAACACAAGTTGTGTGCCAATTTGGAGAAATGAACTTTTGGCATGACCCAGGTTTAGTATCTGGGATACATTATTGATGAGCAGGGGGTGCATGTGGATCCAGAAAAGATCCAAATCATTCGGGATTGGCTAGCCCCAACCACCCTAACAGAGCTCTGTATCTTTTTAGGTCTTTCCAATTTCTACCGTAGGTTTGTGTTGGGATTCTCTCATATCACTTGGCCCTTGAGTCAAGTCACCAAGGGAGGAGCTAAAGAAAAATTATTTTGGTCCGAATCTCAACAGAAGGTGTTTGGGGAGTTGAAGCATCGCCTCTGCTCTGCACTAGTGCTCACATTACCAGACTTGCAACAACCATTTGAGATCGAGATAGATGCCTCTGACTATGCCATTGGGGTAGTCCTTACTCAACACAGGCATCCAGTGGAATATCATAGTGAGACACTTTCCGACATGGTCTGGAAGTATCCCACGTATGACAAAGAGATGTATTCCATTGTGCAGGCTTGTCGGCAATGGAAGCATTACATTTTGGGAAAGGAAACGGTCATCCACACAGACCACCAACCCCTAAAGTTCATACAGACACAAGGGAAGCTACAGAACGATCGCCATCAGAAGTGGTCCACATTCCTGCAACAGTTTCATTTGAACATTAAGTACAAGAAAGGAAACACCAATAATGTTGCAGACTAACTCAGTTGACCACCCATCATGGCGCTAACCACTGTGCTCAACTCTTGTGGGCACTAGACTTCCGATTGGCTGCTTCTCTACAACAGTGATCCAGAATTCGGCCACACATACAATACACTCTTGGAGGGTAAGCAAGTTCCCAATTTTCACCTCCAGGATGCCCTGATTTATCACATGGGACACCTTTGTGTTCCTTCAAGCGAGCGTGCCAAGATGATTTGGGAGGCACAATATAGTTGGGTCGCTGGGCATTTCGGGGTTGAGAAAACCATGGCAGTACTGCAAAAGTATTTCTATTGGCCGAACCTTCGAGAGGATGTCAGGAAGTACATCAAGTCCTGCACTGCTTGCGCCATTGCAAAACCGACCCTCAAGAAGCAAGGCCTCTATACTCCGCTTCCTACCCCCAGTCGACCTTGGGAATCCATATCTATGGATTACATGTTGGGCCTTCCTTCTACTAAGCATGGCAATGACTGTGCTTTTGTGGTCATCAACCGATTCTCGAAGATGTCCATTATGATGGCCTGCAAGAAGAATATCACAACAGAAGCCACCGCTAAACTCTTCTTTGAACGAGTGTGGGTACACTTTGGGATCCCACAGTATATCATCTTAGATCGGGACAGATGGTTCCTCAGTACATTTTGGTCTAGCCTCTAATCGATGCTAGACACCAAGCTCACCAAGTCCACAGCTTTCCATACGCAAACTGATGGCCAGGAAAAGGTCGTCAACCAGATGATTGTACACATTTTGCGCATGTACAACTCAAAGAATCCACACACATGGGATGAGAGCCTACCCTATGTACAACAAAGCTACAACCGAGCTCTCCATAGCTCAACCAACCACAGCCCCTTTCAAGTGGTCTTGGGATTCCAACCACTATGTCCCATTGATGTAGCCATGCCATTTGCGGCTACTCGGGCGGATTCAGCCCATGTCCAGTCTGAGGCTGACAAGGAAAACAACTTCATTGAGAACATTCATCACATCCTCCAACAAGTTCATGAAATCTTGGATAGAGCCAATGTTAAGTACAAGCAACAAAATGATCAACATCGGGTGCCACACAACTTCCAGGTGGGCGACAAAGTGTGGCTACATTTTCAAAAGGAGTGCCTCACTGGACCCTACTGCAAGATTCGCCCGCTCTGATATGGGCCATACACCATCACCAAGGTTGTAGGGGACAATGCCTTTGAGCTTGGTATTCCACCATTCCTTGGTCTTCACCCAGTGTTCAATGTGGACCGCCTTTGGCCCTACTTTCCATCTCTTCTAGACACATCCGACATGGCAGAACAACTCACACTAACAGAGTTAAACCCAGATTGCATGGAACAAGCCACAACTGATCGAATTATGGATACACAGATCAAGAACACCCACCAACAGAGGATCCAACTATATCAAGTTGTCAAAGCAGGCCAACTCCTTCACCAGGGACCAAGTTCAACATAAGTTTCCTCATCTCATGGAGGAATTCAACGCAATGGGGACCATTGCCTCCTAAGGGGGGAGGACTAATCCAGGTGGATATTGGTGGCCACCCAACTATTCCACTTGGACCCACACCATTGATTCTTTCACTTTTTCAGTTTCCTTAATTGTAGCACAATTTACTATTTTTAGTAGTTCTTCAGGTCTTGAACTTCCGGAGCTATTTTGAGGCCTTAAACGATGTTTTTTGGGCATGAATGCTCTGGAGAATATGAGTTCATTTCAGTCTTGATATTCACCGACAACAGTTTATTCCCCGTATAGATCTTTCTAACGATGTATCATGTGCGTCAAACGGAGATAGTATGCCAAAGTTACGACCCCGGGAAATTGATGTACGGATTTACCCCAACGGGGCCCATATTATGGTGTTTCATCTCCTAGGGTTAGGTTTTTGGATGTTTAGGGTTTTCCATTGTTTCTCAGTAATATATAGGAATTCGAGCCTCATTATAACAGGCAGTTCAGAGGCCAGTAGCTGCCACATCTCTTCTCAGAGATAAGCTACCAGTGCCCTAGCTAGCTTATTTCCATTCTGTATGTAAGCATTTTTCAGTCATTTGTTATTAACGAAATGAAGTCTTATTTCCGCTGCATCTCTATGTTTATGTGTATTTCTGTATTTCATTGTGTTCCTACATAAATCCGGATCATTAGAAGCTATCAGAATATTTCTTGCCTATGCTTGTCATAAAGGGTTTAAAGTTTATCAAATGGATGTCAAGTCAGCTTTTCTAAATGGAGATTTAAATGAAGAAGTCTATATGGAACAACTGGAGGGTTTCGAACTGTCTAATAACCCTAACTTAGTATGCAAGCTGAAGAAAGATTTATATGGGTTAAAACAAGCTCCTCATGCCTGGTATCACAGACTGGATACGTATCTCAAAGACAAAGGGTTCAAGAGAGGAATAGTTGACAACAACCTATATATAAAAAGAGAGGGTGATGATTTGCTCATTGTGTTAGTCTATGTAGATGACATCATCTTTAGATTTAATAAGGATTCAATGGTAGAATGGTTTGCTTCTGCCATGGAGTCTAAGTTTGAAATGTCTATGATAGGTGAACTGTCATTTTTTCTTGGTCTGCAAACTACTCAGAGGTCTCAAGGGATGTTCATTTCTCAAGAAAAATATCTAAGAGAAATGTTGAAAAGGTTTCAAATGGAAGATTCTAAACTTGTGGGCACACCTACAGTTACTGGATTCAAATTAAGCAAGGATGATGACTCACCTAATGTTGATCAAATTTCTTATAGGTCAATGATAGGAAGCCTACTGTACATCACAACATCTCGCCCAGACATAATGCATGTTGTTGGAATGGTAGGAAGATATCAGCTTGCACCTAAATAGAGTCATTTGCTAGATGTCAAAAGGATATTCAGGTATTTGAAAGAAACAATGACTTATGGTCTGTGGTATCCCAGAAATCAGAATTCTCAGTTAATTGCTTATTCAGATGTAGATTGGGAAAACTGTGTTGATGAGAGGAAAATCACCAGTGGAGGAGCATTCTTCCTAGGTGACTCGTTAGTAGCATGGATTAGTAAAAAGAAAAGTTCCATTTCTTTATCGACTACAGAGGAAGAGTACATTGCTGCTGCTACCTGTTGCACTCAGGTATTATGGATGATCCAGACACTTTAGAATTTGAGGTAAAATACGAAGCACCAATCCCAATTCATTGTGATAACACTAGTGCCATCAGTGTGTCTAAGAATCCTCTACTCCACTCCAAGACCAAGCATATTCCCATAAAATACCATTTTCTAAGAGAGCAGGTCACCAATCAGGTTGTTAAGGTCCATTACATTCCAACCACAGAGCAAATTGCAGACATATTTACTAAACCCCTAGCCAAGACACCATTTGAATATCTTCAACAGAAGCTAGGTGTCATCCCGTCTTACACCTAAGAAAGTCCATCCTGTCAGGGGAAGTTTTATACTGATTGAATATCTCATACCTCCTATAATTACTGCAACAGCTCAGGGGGAGCATGTTTTCTTTGACATTGATGTCAAAGGGGGAGAAAAAAGAGTGGTCCGAACTAGATGCTATAGTTGGAGGTTCAAATAGACTAGCGCAGTCATTCAGGGTTGCCATCAATGCCAAAGGGGGAGCTTGTTGGCATGTTTACAGGCAGAGTGTGCTTGTCATTGATGGCAAGATCAGAATCTAAACCGATGGAAAAATAGGAACAATGTAAGCTCAGGAGGATTAGCGCAGAGTCACATGAGGTTTGCACCAGGGACGAGGTTAACTCATTGCCAAAGCTCAATAAAGATCAGAGTGATCTAGTGGCAAGATCAGTAGTGTAAGCTCAGAAGGAGGAAAATAGTCAAAGCATGACAAAGGTTTTCAGAATTTCGCAAATTGGGAAATCCAAAGGAAAGGGATTCAAACTCATAATATGTGACATCGCGAAAATATCTGGATCGTTAGATCACCAGGGACTGTGGACCATTGATCAGGCATGAAGAATTTGTTTCGGAGTTTAGCAGATCAAGAAATCCAAAGGAAAGGGATTCAAACTTACGATATGCGACATTGCGAAAAGATCTGGATCATTAGATCACCAGGGACTGTGGACAATTGATCAGGCATGAAGAATTTGTTTTAGAGTTTCACAGATCGGGAAATCTAAAGGAAAGGGATTAAAACTCATGATATGCAACATCGTGAAAAGATCTGGATCATCAAATCACCTGGGACTGTGGACCATTGATCAAGCATGAAGAAGTTGTTTCAGAGTTTCACAGATCAGGAAATCCAAAGGAAAGGGATTCAAAATCACGATATGCAACATCAGAAAAATATCTAGATTGTCAGATCACCAAGGATTGTGGACCATTGATCAGGCATGAAGAATTCTCATGAAGTGGCAAAATCACGATAAATATCTCGACCATTGGATCCAGAGGACACATGGAAAAAGATCATTGTTTCGCTGAGTGGAAAGTCAAAGGAGTGAAGTACTCATTTGATTAGCGAGTGGTCACATCTAGTGGTCACATTGTCGAGAGTTGGAGAGTAGAGCTAGAGAAGCCAAGCTCTATTTCGGAGTTCGTGACATGGAAAGTCGAGAGAACTCATCACAGAATACCTGATATGTGAAAGTGCGAAATGAGTTTTCGAATAATGCTATGGTCACAACCAGTGATTACATCGGTGGAAGATAGAGGAAGGAGCTAGCGATGTTAAGCTCCATATCCGAGTCTCGAGGATCGCGACATGGAGCATCAAGACCCTTCATCACAGGAATTGCGATATGCAATATCGCGATATGCAATATCGCGATGAGATATGGATGGTTAGATCATCGGAGATATTTATCGTTGATCAGGCTTGATGAAGTTTATAAATTCACAAAATATGAAGCGCCTTTTGGCGCAGCCTGTGGTCACCATTGGTGGTCACATGAAGGGAAGAATGTAGCGGTGTTAAGCTCCATCTCGAAGTCTCGACACTCATGACATGTAGCATATAGAACTCATCACCATAGGAATGTTAAAGTGCCGAAAATAGAAATCGCGAAAGCACTCTATGGATAAGCGCTCGGTCACCTCTCGTAGTCACATGGTCGAAGAGCGGTAGAGAAAAGATTGAAGTGGCAAGATCCTTGTTCGGAGTTTTGGAGATTACAAATTGGATATTCGAGATACCACACAACAGGATTGTCGAAATGCCGAAGTGTGAATAGGCGAAATGAACGCAAGATTCAATGAAGTCAATTCAACGGTGCAGATGAATTTAAATAAGATCGGAAGGCTACTGTTGCAATTCACAATGTAATTGCTAGAAACGACTGATGGCTTCTTCCAGAGGAATCAAACAGGCTTCAGTGTAATCGCCAGAGAAGATGACGAGGCTCGAGGTATCTTCCAGTGGAAGGAATATTATTCTTAGAGGTGGTTGACATATGGAAGGAGATTGAAGCCTGTAACTACAATAGAGAGGATTAGCTCGACTTTGATAAAGAAGACGAAGAGTTTCAACTGCCAGAGGTGAAGGAATATCGACTTAACACCCATTGACGATGGACAGATGGATTGAACTGCTATAGAACCCGAAGAGTTGCCATGATGAATAGGTAGAGTACTCGACATGAGAGAGAGCATGCAGAAGCATGGCGGGACAACATGCACAAGGTGCACAGAGACTACAAGTATGCAGAACATTGAAGAGATGAGTGTTGTTGCTATTGAGAGGGATTCAGGAGTGTAGAAGTAGGAGTGTGAAATAGCTGAAATACAGAGAAGAGGAATGGAGCATTGAATGGACATGGCACATAGAGCATGAAAGGAAGAAGCACAGAAAGTGCAAGGAATGGGTGGAACAAGATAGTAAGACACTAAAGGAAGGCTGAGGTGCTCTTGTAGAGAAAAACAGAAGATCAAAAATCCTAAGAAGATGCAGACAGAGAGACACTGATACAGGAGAGTAGAGAAACATAGTAGAACAATGATAAGTCTGGTAAGCCAATGATAAATATTGTATCACTGTAATAAGTTTCATTAGAAAAAATTTATATTTCAGGGTGGTAGGGAGGTGCTAGGGAGGACTGTTGTCCTTAGAGTTTCAAATGGGTTCTTGAACACAGGGAGTTGTAGCTTCCTTCTAGTTGATGCTTCCTTCTAGTTGGCTAGAGAAACCAAGGAGTTGGTGCTTCCTTCTAGTTGGTGCTAGAGAGACCAGGGAGTTGGCACTTCCTTCTAGTTGGTGCTAGAGAAACCAGGGAGTTGGTGCTAGAGAAGCTTGAGAGTTGGTGCTCTCAGCAAGTAGCAGCTTGCAAAACAGAGGTTGTAGCCTAATTATGAGTCGGTGCTCATATGTATGATAATGTAAAGAATGTAAAGATTACTTATCATATAAAGAAGAAGAGGTTTTTACCCTGTATGGGTTTCCTCGGGAAATATCTGTCTCTGTGTATCTCATATGTGTGGCTGATGCTAAGTGTTATATTGCTTACTTCCTTGCATTATTGTGATTGTCATTAAATGTTGTGTAAAGAGTTTAAAATAAGCATAATTGTTTAAGCTCAGTAACAACTAATTCACCCCCCCTCTCAGTTGTCCAACAATTGGTATCAGATCCAACCCCTTTTATCTAAGGGTAGATCCTAGAGCTTAAACATGTCAAGCCATGAAGGAAATTCAACCAATAAGGCCCCTCCGTTCAATGGAACAAACTTTACCTTCTGGAAAGTTAGAATGAGAACCTACATAATGGATTTAGGTCCAGATGTCTGGGATGTGGTAGATACTAGCGATGTAAAGCCAGTTGTACTAGATAATAAGGATGACAAGCTAGAATTTAGTTTCAACACTAAGGCTATGAATGCTATCTTGAGTGGGCTTGCAGAAGCAAAATTCGTAAAACTTATGCACTTAGGAACTGCCAAAGAAATGTGGGACAAACTCATTAGCAATTATGAAGGTAATGAGAAGGTAAAGGATGCCAAGCATCAAACCTACAGAATACAGTTTGAACAGTTGAAGATGAAGGAAGATGAAACTGTTGGAAAATAATTTCTGAGAGTAGAAGAAATGGTAAATGCAATGAAAGCACTTGGTGAGAAAATTGAGGAACCTTCTTTAGTTCAGAAAATTTTGAGATCTCTACCAGACAGGTTTAACCCGAAGGTCTTTGCTATTGAAGAAATTAATGATCTAAAAAACTTGGAGTTTGATCAACTTCTAGGAACATTGATTGCATATGAAATGAGAATAGTTAGAGATAAACCCACCTCCAGAGAAGCATCATTTAAGGCAGACGAGAATGAGGATTCAAAGCCTGATGAAATTGAAGAAAAATTTGTGAAGAGACTGAAGAAGGGATTAGGAAAATACAAAGGTAAACTGCCTTTCAAATGTTTCAATTGTGGTAAGATAGGTCATTTTGAAAATAAATGTCCCCACAAAAGAAAGGATAAGTGCAAGATACTAGATATATAAAATATGCATAACATAAATGAAATGCTAGAAATGACAGAATAACAGTAAAATATCCAGCATAATATTCACAATACACAGAAATGATATACGAAATAGCAACAGAAATAGCACTTTGAATCAGATAGCAATGTTCACAGTCCTCTTTGAGGGGGAAACCTCCATTCGAGCAACGCTCTGTTACAATAATATCCAAGCTAGGGTTTTTCATACCCTCGACCCTTATTTATACTAACTATGTCTATTAAGAGAAGCATCTAGAGGAAGATCCTTCTAGAAGCGGAAGCTTCTATTAGGTC
>ML838795.1:17990-29112 GCA_009831015.1 Picea engelmannii
ATAGTTGTATAAAGACACTTCCTCCAAGATATTGTTGTCATATACAAAATTATCGTAGGTGATCTTGTTGAATTTAATGATCATAACCTTCATTTTGTCAGTGTTCACAGTCATACCTATACTAGAGAAGAATTCTTTGAGGATTCCAAGCTACTTAGTAAGGTTATAGGGAGTCCTTTCCATAAGAACAATATCATTGACATAGAGAAGAATGATGGTTACTATACTAGCAAGAGTTGGTCCAACACAACCCGCGACTTCCAAACAATCTTCTAACTTTTCAATGTAAATGCCAAAAAGGGTAGGAGATAGAGGAAAACCTTGCTTGACTCCTATATTGCAGTTAATTTCTTCTAACCAACCCTCGATGCTCCTAAACTTGACAATAACGTTATCATACAACCTTACTAAAACAACTCTTAGCTCGGAGGGAACTTTTAGCTCTTCTAACCTATTTCAAAGGTTGGTCCTAGGCATAGTGTCAAAATATTTCCTAAAGTCAACGAAACAACAAAGGAGATTGGTTTTTATTATTATGACACTCCTCTGCAATGATCCTAAACGTGATAAGGTGGTCCATAGTTGAATGATAACCTCTAAATCCGGCTTGACATTTAGCTCTTTTTCCATGGATTTCTAGCCATATGTTTATTTTGTTTTCCAAAATACTTCCATATAGCTTAAGATAAAATGGGGCTAATCATAATGGTCCTGTAATTAGAGGGGTAAATTTTATCCCCACTTTTAAAAATAGGTACAATGAGGTTTTAATTTCAAGGTTTATGGAATCCCTGCTTGACTGTTAAATTGAAGAGCTTGTGTATGTGAGGGATCAAAATAGCCCTTCAATTTTTAACATTTCAACTTGGTAGCCCTCAATGTCCTTAGCTTTCCTGTTTGCAAGTTGTTTAACCCCAAACTTTGTCTTTAATAGAAAACGCATGATATTTTGTAGAAACTTTTGGAATTTTGTCCAGGACATTATGAGATTCGTAAATATGTTTAAGGTAGGATTTCTAGTCTTTCAGGGGAATCATAGAATTTTCTTTAGTTTTATGACATAATTTTCCTCCAAAATTTCTTTGGATCCAACTTAGAAAGGTGCAAAAAATTCTCTTGTGTTCTATTTATGTAGTGCTTTGTATCTATTAATTTTATAATATTTGAAAGACTCATTACATGCATCCATGATGGATTTGTAGCAAGTTTACACTTGTTATCATACCAAGGGTTGACAATTATATTCTTCTTTTTACACAACACTTCGATATATGATTATTTTATGGAGGTAGAGAGGGTTGTTGTAAAATTACAATAGATGTCATCAATATTGTTTTTATATGATAGACGATTTAATTCGGTGTTTAAGTCCTTTAAAAAGAGATCATATATTTTTTTTTGTCAAAAAGAAGATGCCTTTGGTAACCAGAGTTATCTTCAAGGGGGTTTTTTGCATGATAAAATTTATAGTTAGGGTTAAAGGTATATGATTAGAGTCAGACTCATGGTCATTTAAAAGGTAAAAATTTACTATTTGGTTATAAACAGGGATATTCGATATCACATAGTCCACAACACTACTACCCAACCCATGGATACAATTCATCTATTTATATTTCGGTCACTTCATTAGACCATTGCAAATGATTATATCTTGAGAACTACAAATCTTGATTAGCTCAGTACCATATAAATTCTCGGTCAAGTCTTTCAAATTTCTCTTGTATCTATTAGCTTAGCTAAAACAAGGTCCTCGTCTAGCCACATAGGATTAGGGTTGGAATCATTGCTTAAGATAATAGATTGATTAATTGTAGTTCTAGCATTAAAGTCTCCTAGCATGAGGATACTACCTTCATTTATCAGAGTATAAATATCTTTTCCTAAGCTTTTATAGGGACAATTTTTATCTAGATTGTTTGTTGTATAAAAGGTATAATTAATAGGTGCAAAATAGCAAATTGCTATATACATCTTCTTAGCATTGATATCTGAAATCTCCACCCAAATGAATTGATTGAGAAGGTCTTTTTTATGAAGACGAATGTGAGGATAAATGTTTTTTCTTATGTAAAAAACTATGCCTCCAACCCCTCTACGGGAGGATTTCTTGTTCCATGTTGACCACAATATAGATCTATCTACGTTAGGGACCTTAGATTCCTCATGCTCTCAATTTTCAACCAGAAATATCATATCAATTTCGGTTGGGATCCAACTTAATATAGGCTCTTTGTTCCAGGGAAAGCCTCGAGAGTGTCAAGAAAGGATCTGAAGTGTCTCAAATTGCTATTTATTGTTTTTTTTTTTTGTTTCTATCCCTAATTATAGCTTTTCGGTTCCTAATGATTACCCATTTTCCTTCATTTTTGGCTTTTTCTACCTTTTGAACCTCATTCCTTAATTTAGCTTGACCTTTTGGAATGAAGTCTTCATTTATAAATATTCCAAACCTTTTTAAACTCATAGTTTTACTAAGTATATCATATTTATGGGCATTAGAGCTTACCATAACCCAAATCAAGTGATATTTATGTTCAATTATTTTGCCCAACCTTTTTTCTTCTATAAGGCCAATTGTTTCAATTTATGATTTATTTTTTAATTCCTCCTAAACTGTTGCTAATGTGTCCTCATCCTTCTGTATTTTTATACCAAAAACTATGAGGTTGAAGGTTCTTTTGTTATGCTCATGGTCTAACTCTAGAATCTTATTCATTTCCTCTTTGATAGGTTTGATATCCAATTTGTATTCCACGCTATTTAGGGCCAAATTGTTAATTATCTTTTCTTCTAGGTCTTTAATCTTGTCCCTAAGATTGCTATTTTCTTCCACTTCTTCTTCCTTCTTTGATTGTTTTTGTTCTCGGTTGCTTTTTTCTATTTCTTGTAATCTAGCCTCCATTTTCTGTAGTTGAGTCTTAAATCCTAATAGTTTATTCTTTATCTATCTCTAGATATTATTTTCTAAGGATTTAAATTTATTATCAAGCATTGCTACTAACTCACTTCGAATCATTGCTACCAATTCACTTTGAAGTTTGTCTCTTCTCTTTCTACGTTTTCTATTAATTCTATAGATTCATGTAGACTATATAGGGTTACTTTGTTAGGTCTTCTTATATTAGATTTAGGTATGAACGATGAATTATTCATATTTAAAAGAAAAATAAATAAATAAGAAACTTGTGCATTTGATTCACCGTAGGGTTTGAATAGTCAGGGACAAAGTTATCGTAGATAAGACTTACCACATAACAGATTCACCGTAGACCCCAGAGATACATATTCATGCTGTAGTACCAAAAAGATAATATTCACCACCATAGATATAATATTCACCGCATCAATTCATTGCAGAGATAATATTCACCACCATAGATATAATATTCATCGCATCAATTCACAACAGAGATAATATTCACCTCCAACCGTAGGGTTTGAATAGTCACCAATAGAGTTACCATAGATTAGGTTTACTACAGACCATTCATCATTGACCCAGAGATAAATATTCGTAAATGAATTTATAAACTAATATTAATATTGTAATATATTTTTAAAAACATTAGAATTAAATTTAAATATATAATATTAATATTGTAATATATTTTTAGTAATAATAATTAATATTGAAGTATAATAATAAGTAAATATATTGGATTATTAATCATAATAATATAACTTTTTAATGTGTATATGAGTAACAAATTTATACTAAATGTTGTCTAGGATCTTAGCAACAGAGTGGAACACCCCCAAAGTTTTCTTGATCTCTTCGCTCGGTTGAGGAACAAGTATCAAGGGTCGTTGAAAAATAAGCTCAACTTCACCAAAATATAAGATGAAATGCCAAAGTTTGTATGCTGGAATGTATGGCTTGTGAGGAACAAAAAGATTTTCAATGAGGAGGACAACAATTCATGTCACATAGCAACCAATGTTGTGTCCTCTTTAGAAAAAAACTTAAATCAATATTTATCCCTTCCGGAAAAGGGAATATACATGGTTGAAGAGGCCTGGTCTAGAAGATGAAATATGATTGTCTTTGTCTCACCAGGGAAGTTTCCTAAAAAGAATGCCAGACAAAGTTGGACAATTAGAATGCAATCGTTGGAATTTCTAGATTGGAAAGCACATCAAAAAGCTCACATGCTTTTCTTTGATGGAGCCTCAAAGGATAACCCGAGGGTGGTAGGTTGTTGATAAAAAATATGGTTTTAAAATATTTAAGATAACGTGATGAGAATAAATCCCCCTACGTTTTTAAAGAGGTGGTACTCCTCTATCAATAATTCATATTGTACAAAAGAAGACTATAAAAGACTAGGTTTGCAAAAAATAAATATTCACATGAAAAGAAATCTTGAGAGAGGACCAGGATTATTGAGTGTATGAGTATTCACAATATGATATTGGACAATAAACCATAAAGATAAGGAATCTTAAAATATAACATTTTGATCATAGAATGATCAAAATAACACATCATTAGACAAGATCAGAAAATGGTTCCTATTCACAGAAAACTTGACATGATTACTGCATTAGACTCAAAATATATTTTGATAAACAATACATTTGAAACATGATGCTTTAAAATCAAAGTATGAGAAATCACTAATGTAATGCCCCAAATAGTTCTCTGGGGATCGTAAAAAAATATACAAATGTTTGCATTAAAAATAGTAATGTCTGAAATGTTCATGAAAAGTAAAATGCATTCGTCCTTCAAGAAGGAATGGGATTGGGCTCCTGCGGACCATGAATTAAAGAAAGACATGGAAGAAAGAAAATGAAAACATTTAGAGGTCGGCCTTTGGTTTTCACAGATTTTGAAACACGAAAGGTTGGGTGACTGCCAACTGAGAAAAATGAAATAATGTGATTACTTGACTTACTATGATGGAAAAGAGAGATCATATTATTCATTTTCTTGTCTCGGTGCTTTTTGTAGTCTTTGGATGGATTTTCCATGGCATTTGTAACTAACTTTGGTTGATATGGCTTAGTTATCTTTATCAATGCTTTCTTTAACCATACTTCTATATATTCTTGCATGGGAGTGACCATTGTCTTGTGTTAAATCTTAGCATTGAACAATTCTTTCTCAATATCCCTTATGTCAAAACTGAGTTGGTGCAATGTGTCTTCAACCTCATCATTCTTGTTTACATAATGAATCAATCATTTTTCTACTTCCTCTTGCGAGTATTCAGTGATTTCATTAAATTCATTTTCTCATTCAACTTTTAAGGCATCCATATGTTCTTGTAATTGTTCCTTGGAGAGTAGAATTGAATCCATTATTAAATGTGGACCCCTCATCTCTTTTGTTAAATCAACAAGTTGTAGAAACAAATCATCTGTTTTTCCATTTATGCTATCATATTTCTCATGTAATTCTTTTAAACATTGAATCATTTTTAATCATCCAACATTAATCTACCTTAATCTAATTTTTTTCTCTCCTTTGCATGTCATTAATATTAGATATTTTAGTAGAGAATGTGCCAACAATTTCCTGGTAGAATTTTTCATCATTTTCCAAGTCTGTTTGGAGATATTCTTTGAAATTTGTAATCCTTGAATAGAGTATAGTAAAAATAGTAGCTAGTTCCCATATCTCAAAGATCAATGAAATTCTCTTTTTGATGTTCTTTCCAATGTACTGTCGGATGACAACCAATAGTTTTGAAGCACCCCTTATCTGGGAACTATATTTTGAAATGTCTTCAAAAGTATTGAGAGGCTGGATGGTGGCAATCGGCTCTAAAAAAATAGGCTTCGACTGTAAGGAAATATCCAACTCTTTTATTCTTTCTTTCAATAATCAATTTTCTATTTCAACTTCACCAATTGAGGATTTGAATTCTTCTCGGACTACTTCGTGAAATTGCATGATTTTTGAAGATAGTACCCCATGTAGATCAATTTCAGAGTTCCATTTCTCAACAACCTTTTTATTTTTAAGATTAATTTTTTCAATCAACAATCTTTTGGATTCCTTTTTGTAAGTAACATGGTGTAATGTGACAGACTCTTCTTAAAAAACAAATGGCTCTTGACAACCCAACTCTTGTGTTACTTCTCTATTTTCTAACAATCTCTGTGCGACCCAATCAAGGTCTTCTTTTTTTGCATCTACTTCCATGTCTTCAGATTTAGGTACAAGTATTTTTCCATTTTGGGTTACTTCTCTTTTCCTCTTAAGTGCAACATGGGCAGTGTGAGTTTTACCAATGTTTCCTTTTGGAATATTTTCAACTCCTCCACCACCATAATTTTCTGAATGAGAATCTTTGGGATAAGAATACTTCCCTGGGTTCAATTTTGTGTTGAAGAATTCCTTTGTGAAACAATAGGTGAGTTGGTGTTAGGGTTACCATTTCTCGTGGTCCAACCCTTCTGTTTATGTTGTTAATTAGTGCTAACCAAGGTTTTGAGATCATCATTAACTTTATCCAGGATGAATTCCATGGGGTTTTGATTATCCCTACCTCCTTATTTGAAATATTAAGAAAAGAAGCAACATGCACACATTATTCTTATGCCTTTCAATTTAATCCTACATAAACATGAATAATGAAATAGTTTCCCTCCATGGAAGAGAAACATTCAGTAAGATTAATATGCTTGAGAAGCTACAAATTAAAAGGGCCCAAAAGATTGTTGACATGTCATTTAAAAAAAAGTGGAGAGACAATGATGCCATTCCATCATTTGCCATCATTAAACACCACCTTCACTAAAGGAAAAATGGGTGTTCCTTCAGGGATTTGAACTTAAAAATGGTTAGAACAAAAATCAAATAGGCTAGGAGAGTGATCAAGGGTCTCTCTAATTTGTTGTTTAAACTTCATATGAAGCTTGGGGATTCTATTTGGGAGGACATATGGATAAGAGTGGAGTTTGATTTGTGTGGAAAATGAATAAAACACTAGTGGATACCTTGGATAGTAAAAACAAGAAGTTCAAAAATATCTTAAAGAAATAAACGTCAATCTCGGTGGTTGATTAAATTAATGATATAACTCTGTCCATTCAAACCTTGAATGATGCCTCGATAAGAGTGTTGAAATGAGGACTCAATTTATTGTTGTACCTAGGAAGATACATGTGGAAAATCTAATTTATTGGATTGAGTAATTAATTAAGAACCCACCCAATAACTCAACCAAGGATTTTAGGCAAGAATGTGTTGTAGCATTAAGAATACCAAATCTTCCAAGAAGGAATAATAGGAAGGTAGAAGCAGTGGCTCCCAACAACAAAATTCTAAAAAACTTATAAAAGCAAATTGATTAGTTATCTTTTGATGAGAATATAGAAAAGAAACTACCTTCTCCTAACACAATAATGCCTCACATTTAAGGGTCTTTGAATATCCACAAAGATGGTGGTCTATTAAGAACTATTATCAATACTATTGGATCAACAATAGATTACTTGGTTGTATTTTTTGTACAAACAATTAAACATGTTTTTGGCCACATACATTATTTTATAAATGACTAAGCCCAGCTCATTAATAAACTAAATAATCTACAAACGGATGGATAAGACATTGTTGTTAGTTTTGATGTGGTTTCACTCTTTACAAATATACTAGTATGTGAAGCTATACTGATCATAAGGGATATCATTAATGATGAGATGGAAAATCTAGTTGAGGTGTCTCTAAATTCCATATGCTTCAACTTTAGAGGTGTTAGGTCCTACCCTAACCTCCCTACTTTAGGATTTAGTCATTTGTTGTATGCGGCCATCCTCTCTGAATAAGGTCCATTAGATAGTAGTGGTTAGTTATTTAATGTAAAAGTGTCCACTTTATAAGGCTTGTTTCCACAAAATCTAGCGTCTTAATGAAAATCCTTCATAAGGCACCAAGGCTAGTGAAACATCGGAAGATGTCACCACTGTCACTGAGGAAACAACTTCCTCTTTTTAGTGAAGGAATAAATCCATTGCAAGGAAGGATTCCCTAGTAACCTCAAGGAACCCATAGGAGATACACAATCAAGTCCAAGGCCTCCCAGGTAGCTACTCAATCTACCACCAATGGAATATGATAGAAAAGGCAATGATAAGGTGGTAAGTTTATGCAATTTCCATATTTGAATGGATTATGATCTAGGGAGATTATAAGGATTATCAAGTCAATTTTAGGCTCAAGAGGATCCCCAAACAATACAAAATAAGAAAAAAATATTGGTTGTTGTACAAATTGAAGGAAAGATGATAAATTATAACAATAATACAAGTTATGACATCAATAATAAATTTAGTCATTGAACAAGTAATAAAACAATGAACAAAAAGGGCTAAGTGGTGGATTAAACTAGGGTTTTATCAACCAAGAAAATATGAAAATATGAAATTATAAATGCATATAACAACACTAAAACCCTAAACTTCCTACCCTAAAAGGATAAAATAATGAATCCACAATACAATTTAGGGTTTAAAGATGATTACTAAGTCAACAATATGCATGAATATCAAAACAACCAAGTCTTTTATGGCTGAAAATGAACATATTTTTGTTATAAAACCTTAATATAACCCTAAAACAATAAGAATAAGTTGAAATTTAGAATTTTGTGATTGACTATTAGGATAAAGACTAGTGCCTACTATATTTTGGGCATATGGGGTCAATTAAGCACTCATTTGAAGAGATGTACGTGAATCTAGGGTGATATCTAGGGTTGTTCACTCTAAACCTAGAATATCCTCCTAGTATATTACTAGGTCTTCAAAGATTATTCAAGGGAMGKTTMTTCACTAGTAACCTTCTAAGAGTTATGAGAAGAAGGTTTTGTTCAATAAAGATCCAAGAGAATTCATAACCATCACTAGAGAAGCATCATTACACTTGAATTCATTCATAAAAAAAAACACAAGATAACAAGAGACCACTTACTCAAGAAATATTTTATCCATCAATACCCTAGCAATGAACATCCATGAAGTAGAAAAAGTATCCACAATACATCTTCTCCAAAAAGTCACTCTAACTAGCCATCCATAGCGATTTGTATAAGAGAGAAAGTAGTAGTAGACATATAGTGATAAATCTCCACAAGTAACAAGGATTTACAAGTGAAAAGTGCTTCTCTTATTTATATGAGAGATCAAGCACCATTCTCATCCAATAATGTCTTTATCTCTCACAAACCCTAGAGATAAGGCCAACATTCATAAAATATACATGATACAAGACTAGATAGGTTGCTATGTCCCCCAACAATGCCTCCAAAATGAGGTAAAGAAACTCCAATGTTAAATTGTCCAACATAAATGCATGTTATAGGTCACACATGTGGCATAAATGCATGTTATAGGTCACACATGTGGCACAAATGACCTTATAATGTGGATGATTCACTCCAAATGATGTTCGAGGTGCTCAAAAAGTGAAACATTTCCTTCAAGAGGTGCAATGTTTCATCTCCAAGTGGCATATAATCCCCAAGAGGTGTGACGTCTCATCAAAAGATGCAATGTCCCCTCAAAAGGTGCAACCTACCATCAAGGGATGTCAAATCATCATCAAAGGTGAAACTTTCCATCATGAAAGGGTCACATCACACCCATCGATGCTAGAGTGTCTCAATAAAGGAGCCATGCCATCAAAAGGCTCAACGTCCTCCAAAAAATGTGGAGTGACCTCTCTCAAGTGATGGGACGACCTCCATCAAGTGTGATAATAACCCCTAAACATCCTTCAAAGGACCAGGGCATCAATTGTGTGGGTAGCCCTACGAAATGCATTGTCCAAGGAGGGGATCATGTAGTCCAATGTACCATCAAATCTAGAGGCATGTAAAAAAGTAAAACACAACATATAAAGTGAGTCATGCCAATGCAAAATCCATTAGATAGATCGCATTAAGTATCCTCCTCAAACTTCACACTAGCTAAAAAAGGTATACATTTTCCAAGTTTAGGTATGGGAGGATCATTATTAGCCCTATTAGGTGTGCCAGTACCTACGATAAGGAGTATTTCTCAAGAAACCCATCAAGGAGTATGTGTAATGACATGTCGTATAGCTTTGGGGTTTACTTCAAGGGTGGTGGCGTAGTCATGAAAGGTTATGTATGTTAGTCATCCTCATGACCACCTTTTTATGAGGGAGCACTTAGGAAATGACTTACCCTTTCCTTTGCATCTCTCTAATACAATTTGTGACTCAGAGGCTTCCTTCGACGGAGAATGAAGCTTGAAGATGAATCTGTCTCGTGCGTCTATCTTTCTTCTGCTACTTGACCTTCTACGTCTTGCTACTCTCTGCAGTACCAATCCAGTTATCCTGGCGAACCCCAAGTTGAACCTTATATGCTCCTAAAGAAAACTCCCAACGAACCTTCGAACAACCCAACACCATAAACTGCCCTTAGCGGCCACTTGCCTAGCAGGACTTACACAAGTGCTTCAGGACCTAAGATAACCTTGGCACATCTTTCCTCTAGAGATTTATCTTTCACTTGATAGAACCTCGGCTACCATAATCTTTCAAGGCACATAGATTGCAATAGTAGGCAAATAGAAACGAGAGTATTTAACAGATGCACAATAGGAGACAACATTCATATTTCATAAACGCTTGCGAAAGTATTTATTTTAAACATAGATAGTTGAAGCTCTAAAGCCAGGGTATACAATATGAGCAGGATGCTCAGAGCAGAATGATCTTACTCGCTCTCACACTTACAGACTTATGCAAACTTGCATACATACAAAATGACTCAAAATCTCAGACAGAAGGGAGCTTTAGAAAGACTCGGACAACTTACCGACTGACTGACTCCGAAAAACTCCTCCCTGAGAATGAACTCCTCATCTCCTTATATACAAATTTGTGGAGAAGAGAATCATTTCACCGATGAGACTCAACAAGACTTTGGACCCTACATGTTTTCCACTAAATCTGCTTTTAGAGATTTGGCAGTAGAAATCGTGCAAGATTCTTCTGACCAAATCATAACTTTATTCTCCACTAAGAAAAGTAAATCTTACTTTAGATCTGGAGGGGTAGTCGTGCAAGATTCCCCTATCAGTTGTCACATTCCAAAAGACACGTAATTTGAGAATCTTGGAAATGCGGGTCAAACCA
>ML838795.1:43753-54509 GCA_009831015.1 Picea engelmannii
AATATCAAAGCTAAAACCAAAAATCTTCCTATTCTCTACATTTCTGATGATGATCTCCCTAAGATAGTTGAAACAGATGCAAGTAATATTGGTTGGGGAGCAGTTCTCAAACAAGTCAGAAATAAAAATGATAGAAGAAAAGAGGAGATTATTCAGTTTTCTTCTGGACTTTGGCAGGCGGCAGAAAATAACTATTGTGCACTAGATAAAGAAATCAAAGCCGCATTAAATGCCATTCAAAAATTTGAAATTTATTTGATCTATAAAAAGTTTTTATTAAGAACAATTGTTGCTACCATGAAAAAAGTTCTTAATAAATATTTAAAGTCCCAAGGAGATTCTAAGTTTGCTAGATGGTAGGCTTTATTTAGCAATTTCGACTTTACCATTGAACATATCAAAGAGTCTGAAAACTCTATTCCTGATTTCTTAAGCAGAGAGCATCTCCAAAATCTTTGTTTAATAATTTCTGTACATCTTAGAAATGGTACAAAAACTTTATTAAATATACCTGATTCCCTAAGTTGGGAAACATATGAAGCAGAGTGGGCACCTCATTGGGAACTAAGGAGTACAAAAATTCTTTCTCAGACTACACAACTTTCATACTCAAACTTGGTTCCAGAAGTGAGAGGAAGGAGAATTCCAAATGTCCTTGCCCCAGTAATTTCTAGAGCTACTACAAGAGCAATCGAAGCACAAGAGGCCTTAAATTATACATTTCATGATATTGATCTTATTTGGGATATCAGGGATAATATTGGAAATAGCCAGAAGTATTTTTGTCTTCACAGACCAAGATTGGTATTTCATTGGCCAGAAAGAAATCCTAGCATAAGCTTTCCAGAAATAGATATAAATTATCATGCCTATAAACAAATGTGGTGGGATTTCATCTAATAAGAAGATTTTATTACTCTGGTCAAATTTGGTAATGTCAATACTGCTACCTCTAGAAGACCACCATTATGGCTTGCAGATTGGTGGAAAGATTTTGGACTGAACAAAGGAGCCATTGATCCCCATATCCTGAATTTTGTATTACCTTTACAATCCCTCCAAAATCTTTTTGAATTTGGGCCGAATGAAGGAGAGTTACTATTCCTATTCATATTAAATCATTTTCAATGGGTAGTAAAGGTAAAGACAATTATTCAAATCATGAATAATCAACCTTTCATTGCAAGAAAAATCTACACCAAATCTTCGTATATGCTACACTATCCTGAAAGATTCTCTATGCATATTGAAGATGATTGATATTGATGATTCATGTCTAAATGGTCGACAGTGGTGCCATTCAGGTTCTGTGGGTTACTGTAATCAACATCCACTTTGCAATTATTCCTATCCTTTTGTAATAATGAGATATCTTAGAAACTCGGAGCACTTCTCCGACTCTTGGCGTGGTTTGACCCGCATTTCCAAGATTCTCTTCTTTATGTCATGTTTTGTCTATCCTCTGATCGAGGAATCTTGCATGACTACCTCGTCAGACTTACTGTTTAATTTACTTTCGGTTGATATGAAATAAAGACTTTGATTTGGCCGAAGTATCTTGCACGATCTCTACCGAATCCATAAAGCAAGATATAGTGGTCGACATGTAGGGTCTAAAGTTATATCGAGTCTTATCTCCGAAATGATTCTTTCCTCCAAAATTTTGTATATAAGGAGGATAAGAGTTCATTCTCGGGGAGGAAATTCTAAGCTTCCCTCCTGTCTGAAGCTTTGTGTCATTCTCATAGAATCTGTAAGTAAGTGTGTTGTGAGCGAATACGAGCATCCTGCTCTGTTGTAATACCCTGACATATTTATGCTCTGTGATTAATATAAGAAAAACTTCCACATATGTGTATCTCTGAATATTGATTATTGTCTCTGTGTTATGCGCTCATTGTGATTCTTGTTTATTTGCCTGTTATTGCACTTAGTGTTCCTTGGTACGATTTTTCGAAGTTCACTCATTTGGAGATAAAGTTCACTCATAGGGGAGATAAGGTGTCTGTCGAGCACTAGTAGTAAGTCTCGCTAGTCAAGGAGGCCGCTAAGGGCAGTTGTAGGTGCAGAGAGGCGCTGAAGGCCAGCTATGGGGTTCACATAAGGCCGCAAAATCTTGGTGGATTCCAAGTGGTGGGGTTCACAAGGGGGTCGAAAGCTCTTTACTTCATTCTAATAAAAGATATTCGCTTTGTTTTCTCTGTGTTATATATTTTGTGTGTGTGGTCTAAGAATCCAGTGTTGTATCAAGAGTCTCGGGCCCTTTAAAGGCATGGTTTCCACTCTTGCGACACACTTTTGAAGCCGTATCAGTAGTCTCGGGTCCTTTAATGGCAGGATTTCCACTACTACGACTTCCATAAAGAGTTACTAGTTTATGCCTGAGTAGTCGCCAGGAGCTTGTCTAATCTTCTTTAGGGAAGACACAAGACTAAACGCCCTGCTTTTCTGTGCAATCATAGTAATCTCTACTATTTTAATGGATTCTTCAGTCTGTTATCGTTTTGTAAATAATACTGTAGATAGTACTGCATCTACTTCAGAACCTGCATTTTGTTTCATGATCCATTATATGCCTACTATTGAAACACTTGATCCTAGACTACAAGATATATATAAAGGCATGAGACCTCCTGGTACACCTAAATATGGGTTGGGATATATTGAACAATGAGACCAAGTCATTCTTGACTGTAGATTCTCTAATCCATTACCACCAAATATGCAAAGACCTTCTTTGGACGAAATCCACAAATTTCATTCTATCATGAAAGGGTGCCAAAAGGGATCCATAGAAGAGGCCTAGATCAAGAAAATGCTAAACTGAGATTTGTTCACAAATCCGGAGACAAATAATTTCAACTCAGCCATGTCAGATACAGAGAAACTAAAACAATCCCAAGATTGACAAAAATACATATTTGACAATGATTTATGGATTTCTTTCTTTGAATGGAAGAAATTAAGAGAAAAGGTTGTAGTTCAGATGATGGGAGAAAATCAAATTCTACTTTTCCTCCCTTCAAGGGCATTGTCCTTGAAGATAAGATTTGTTGAAGATTGGCTCCAAGAATGGAACATTGATATTCTGGACTCTTTTATCAATACCAGAAAGCTGAATAGCTTCCTTAGAAAGCAGTAAGGGAACTGCTTTTACTTGCCGATTGTTATCTTCAAGGACAATGCCCTTGAAGGGAGGAAAAGTAGAATTTGATTCTACAGTTTGTCCTTCAATACTTTTCCACTTATGTTTGGGAGGATTTTTAGAACTTTCTCCCATCATCTGAACTTCAACCTTTAAGCTCAATTTCTTCGATTCAAAGAAAGAAATCCATAGGTTGTCATCGGATATGTATTTTTTCCAGTCTTGAGATAGTTTCGGTTTATCTTTATCTGACACGGCTGAGTTGAAATCATTTGTCTAAGGATTTGTGAAAAAATCCCAGTTTAACATTTTCTTGATCCATTTTTCTTCAATAGATCCCTTCTGACACCCTTTCATAACATAATGAAACTTGTGGATTTCATCCAGAAATGGTCTCTGCATATCGTTGGGTAAAGGGTTAGAGAATATACAATCTAGAATGACTTGGTCACATTGTTCTATAAAACCTAACCCATATTTAGGTGTACCAGGAGGTCTCATGCCTTTATATATATCTTGTAGTCTAGGATCAAGTGTTTCAATAGTAGGCATATAATGGATCATGAAACAAAATGCAGGTTCTGAAGTAGATGTAGTACTATCTATAGTATTATTTACAAAACGATAACAGACTGAATAATCCATTAAAATAGTAGAGATTACTATGACTGCACAGAAAAGCAAGGCATTTAGTCTTGTGTCTTCCTTAAAGAAGATTAGACATGCTCCTGGCCGACTACTCGGGCAGAAACTAGTAACTCTTTCCGGAAGTTGCAGTAGTGGAAATCCTGCCTTTAAAGGACCCAAGACTACTGATATGGCTTCAAAAGTGTGTCACAAGAGTGGAAAACCTACCTTTAAAGGGCCCGAGACTCTTGATACGACACTGGATTCTTAGACCACACACACATAGAATATATAACACACAGAAAATAGAGAGAATAACTTTTATCAGAATGAAGTTCTGATATCATACCCGGCTCGAAATGAAGTTCTTTGGCTCTGATACCATTTGTAAGCTTCTTGCAGCACCGCTTGTTAGTGGCTTCCTCTGATAGAGAATGAAGCTTGACGATTACTTTGTCTCATGCGCTGCTCCCTTCTGTCATCTGGCCTTCTACTTCTTGCTACTCTCAGCAGAACCAATATCATCCCCTAAAGAGATTTCGACCCCCTTGTGAACCCCACCACTTGGACTCCACCAAGCTTTTGCCGCCTTATGTGAACCCCATAGCTAGCCTTCAGCACCTCTCTGCACCTACAACTGACCTTAACAACCTCCTTTCCTAGCGGGACTTACTACCAGTGCTCGGCAGACACCCTATCTCTCCTATGAGTGAACTTTATCTCCGGATGAGTGAACTTCGACAAATCGTACCAAGGAACACTGAGTGCAATAACAGACAAATAAATAAGAATCACAACGAGCGCATAACACAGAGACAATAATCAATATTCATAGATACACATATGTGGAAGCCTTTCTTATATTAATCATAGAGCATAAATATGTCAGGGTATTACAACAGAGCAGGATACTCGTATTCGCTCACAACACACTTACTTACAGACTCTATGAGAATAACACAAAGCTTCAGACAGGAGGGAATCTTAGAAGACTCGAACTAACACTCAAACTCTCTATGAAATTCCTTCTCAAGAGTGAACTCTTATCCTACATTCGACCCTACATGTCGACCACTCTATCTTGCTTTATGGATTTGGCGGTAGAGATCGTGCAGGATCCTCCGAACAAATCAAAGCCTTAATTACATATCAACCGAAAGTAAATTAAACAATAAGTCTGACGGGGTAGTCATACAAGATTCCCCGATCAGAGGACAGACAAGACATGACATAAACAAGAGAATCTTGGAAATGCGGGTCAATCCACGCCAAAAGTCAGAGAAGTGCTCCCAGTTTCTCAGATGCTCATTATTTTCTAAGGACAAATAAAGTGGATATTGATTACGGTAACCCAATAAATCCAAATGGCTCCACTGTCGACCATTTAGACATGAATGCATGTGAATACACTATGGAGGTTAGTCACGTCAACCCACGAAAACCGACTGCCACTATCTGTCGGGCAATAAAACTTACATCATTATTCCATAGGATGATCATGAAAATGACGAAATCATTCCGGGTCCCAGTGCTGAGTATATATTTCTCTGTATAACTCTGGATCTTCGTCACTGTCTTCGTCTTGTTGCAGAACATATCTTGTTCTGATCACCCAAGGATGTCTTTCTCTGATGAATAACATTTTAAAATCATCTTCAAAAAATTGTTCAAGTCTGTGAACATTTTCTAGATGTCTTCTATTTGGGTAATAAAAACATTATTGCGGTATGGATTACATCAGGATGAACTCCACTTGGATTTAAACCAAATTTCTTCCACCAATCTGATAGCCAATCTGGTTCAGGAAATGTAACAAAAGGCACAAAGAATTTTAATCATACAATAGTAATATATGTACCTATCTGTCCAAAGACAGACATTATGCCACATAGCTTTATATTGGAAATAATTAATTTCAAACAATATTGCATGTGGATCTTGATTTGGCCATGACTATAATGTTCTCATTCTGTTAATCTTGAAGAAATTCCAGACTGGAGTTTGTTGCCAAGTTTGAGTTTGTTGGCAAAACCAGTTTCTGTTGGCAGATCTGATTCTGGTAAGGGAAGTGGTAGGTGCAGAGAGGCGTTGAAGGCCGACTATGGGGTTCATATAAGGCCGCAACAACTTGGTGGAGTCCAAGTGGTGGGGTTCACAAGGGGGTCGAAAGCTCTTTACGAGATTATATTGGTTCTGCTGAGAGTAGCAAGAAGCAGAAGGCCAGATGGCAAAAGGGAGCAGCGCATGAGACAAAGAAATCGTCAAGCTTCATTCTCCGACGAAGGAAGCCATTGACAAGCTGTGCAACAAACAACTTACAAATGGTATCAGAGCCAAAGAACTTCATTTCGCGTCGGGTATGATATCAGAACTTCATTCTGATAAAAGCTATTCGCTCTATTTTCTGTGTGTTATATATTCTGTGTGTGTGTGTTCTAAGAATCCAATGTCGTATCAAGAGTCTCAGGCCCTTTAAAGGCAGGGTTTCCACTCTTGCGACACACTTTTGAAGCTGTATCAGTAGTCTCGGGTCCTTTAAAGGCAGGATTTCCACTACTGCGACTTCTGGAAAGAGTTACTAGTTTCTGCATGAGCAGTCGACCAGGAGCCTGTCTAATCTTCTTTAGGGAAGACACAAGACTAAACGCCCTATTTTTCTGTGCAGTCATAGTAATCTCTACTATTTTAATTGAGTCTTCAGTCTGTTATCGTTCTGTAAATAATACTGTAGATAGTACTGCATCTACTTTAGAACTTGCATTTTGTTTCATGATCCATTATACGCCTACTATTGAAACACTTGATCCTAGACTGCAAGATATATATAAAGGCATGAGACCTCCTGGTACACCTAAATATGGGCTAGGGTTTATAGAACAATGTGACCAAGTCATTCCAGATTGTAGATTCTCTAACCCTTTACCCAACGATATGCAAAGACCATCTGTGGATGAAATCCACAAGTTTCATTCTGTTATGAAAGGGTGTCAGAAGGGATTTATTGAAAAAAAATGGATCAAGAAAATGTTAAACCAAGATTTGTTCACAAATCCTGAGACAAATGATTTCAACTCAGCCATGTCAGATAAAGATAAACTGAAACTATCTCAAGATTGGAAAAAATACATATCTGATCACAACCTATGGATTTATTTCTTTGAATGGAAGAAATTGAGCTTAAAGGATGAAGTTTAGATGATGGGAGAAAGTTTTGAAAATCCTCCCAAACATAAGTGGAAAAGTATTGAAGGACAAACTGTAGAATCAAATTCTACTTTTCCTCCCTTCAAGGGCATTGTCCTTGAAGATAACAATCGGTAAGTAAAAGTAGTTCCCTTACTGCTTTTTGAGGAAGCTATTCAGCTTTCTGGTATTGATAAAAAAGTCCAGTCTGTTTCAGAACAGATAAACTGGACTAACACTGCTCTAAGAGGGATGACTTCCCATACTTTTGTGACTAATGATTATGCCAGAAAATGACAAATTATAGATTTACAAGTATCCACAAATACTATTGTCTATTTTGTAAACCATATTCAAGAAAAAGTCACAGATGTTAAAGATAAGATGGATTTTTCTCTATGTGAAATTTCATGCAAATCCAAGGAATCTTTAAGAAACCATGAAGAATTAATGGAAGGTTTGGGACAAGCTTTCTCTAAAATGGGAAATACCTTGACTGAAATTAGACAGAAGGATAGTAATCCTGATAAACCTATCCTTGATCCGTTCATCCTTCCAAATCCCTCTATCTCAATACTGTCTCATGTATATAAGCCATCTGAGACAGTAATTCAAAAAAGATCCCCTCACCATTTTCCTCCAGAAGAAGATAAACCAGAATCATATTCAAAAGAACATCTTTCTCTGGTCACCATCCAAAATCCTGCATATGAAAATCTTCCACATCATACTAGTAGACCATCAACCCCATACCTAATAGGTAAAGGCAGACTGCCCGAGTCACAAACATTTGTTGAAGATTGGTTCCAGGAATGGAACATTGATACTCTGTCTGTTGCCCAAATCAGACAAATGATAGATAGAATGTATGTCTCCTATAAAATCATGTGCATGAAAGGGAAAATAGAAGTAGAGGCATGCAAATCCATCATCCAATGTTTCACAAGCACTCCCAGCAAATGGTGGGAAGTTATCTCTTCTCCTATCATGATTGCCAAAATGGAAGCTGAGGTTCTCAGAGATGAACAAGGGGACATTGTTTACCATACTAATGGAACTGCCCATAATAATATGATTGGTGCTCTAACCATTGCATCCTTGAGCACTGGTGTGGAATTGAATCAGAATTAGCTGACAAGCATGAGTTAATTCTGATGAATATGAAGTGCAGGAAAATGTCTGAGTCAGAGGCTTCCTCCATCGGAGAATGAAGCTTGACGATTGCTTTGTCTCATGCACTGCTCCCTTCTGTCATCTGGCCTTCTGCTTCTTGCTACTCTCAGTAGAACCAATATCATCCCGTAAAGAGATTTTGACCCCCTTGTGAACCCCACCACTTGGACTCCAACCAAGCTTTTGAGGGCTTATGTGAACCCCATAGCTGGCCTTCAGCGCCTCTCTGCACCTACAATTGCCCTTAGCGGCCTACTTGCCTAGCGAGACTTACTACTAGTGTTCGACAGACACCTTATCTCCCCTATGAGTGAACTTTATCTCCGGATGAGTGAACTTCGACAAATCGTACCAAGGAACACTGAGTGCAATAACAAACAAATAAACAAGAATCACAGCGAGCGCATAACACATAGACAATAATCAATATTCAGAGATACACATATGCGGAAGTCTTTCTTATATTAATCGCAGAGCATAAATATGTCAGGGTATTAAAACAGAGCAGGATGCTCAGAGGAGGATGCTCGTATTCGATCACAACACACTTACTTACAGAATTTATGAGAATGACACAAAGCTTCAGACAGGAGGGAAGCTTAGAAGACTCGGACTAACACTCAAACTCTCAATGAAATTTCGTCCTCGAGAATGAGCTTCTATCCTCCTTATATACAAATTTATGGAGGAAGGAATCATTTCAAAGACAAGACTCGATATGACTCATGGTCGTATATGTCGACCACTAAATCTTGCTTTATGGATTCGGCGGTAGAGGTCGTGCAAGATCCTCCGACCAAATCAAAGCCTTTATTCTCCACTATGTAAAAGCAGATGTAACAGTAGATCTGACAGTCATGCAAGATTCCCTGATCAAAGGTCAGACATAACATGACATAAATAAGAGAATCTTGGAAATGCGGGTCAAACCAAGCCAAAAGTCGGAGAAGTGCTCAGAGTTTCCAAGATGCCTCATTATTACAAAAGGACAAATTATTACGTGGATTACCGTAACCAACATCCACATTGTAATTATTTGTCCTTTTGTAATAATGAGACATCTTGGAAACTCAGAGCACTTCTCTGACTTTTGGCATGGTTTGACCTGCATTTTCAAGATTCCCTTCTTTATGTCATATTTTGTCTGTCCTCTGATCGGGGAATCTTGCACAACTACCCCTTCAGATCTACTATTTAATTTACTTTCGGCAGATATGAAATAAAAGCTTTGATTTGGTCGGAGGATCTTGCTCGATCTCTACAGCCAAATCCATAAAGTAAGATCTAGTGGTTGACATGTAGGGTCAAGTGTCATATCTAGTCATGCCTTCGAAATGATTCCTTCCTCCAAAATTTTGCATATAAGGAGGATATGGGTTCATTCTCGGGGAGGAATTTTCATAGAGAGTTTGAGTGTTAGTCCGAGTATTCTAAGCTTCCCTCCTGTCTGAAGCTTTGTGTCATTCTCATTGAGTTTGTAAGTAAGTGTATTGTGAGCGAATACGAGCATCCTGCTCTGTTGTAATACCCTGGCATATTTATGCTCTGTGATTAATATAAGAAAGACTTCCGCGTATGTGTATCTTTGAATGTTGAATATTGTCTCTGTGTTATGCGCTCGCTGTGATTCTTGTTTATTTGCCTTTTATTGCACTCAGTGTTCTTTGGTACGATCTGTCGAAGTTCACTCATTCGGAGATAAAGTTCAGTCATAGAGGAGATAAGGTGTCTGTCGAGCACTGGTAGTAAGTCCTTCTTAGGCAAGGAGGCCGCTAAAGGCAGTGGTAGGTGCAGAGAGGCGTTGAAGGCCGACAATGGGGTTCACATAAGGCCGCAACAACTTTGTGGAGTCCAAGTGGTGGGGTTTACAAGGGGGTCGAAATCTCTTTACGAGATGATATTGGTTCTGCTGAGAGTAGCAAGAAGCAGAAGACCAGATGACAGAAGGGACTAGCGCATGAGACAAAGCAATCGTCAAGCTTCATTCTTCGACGGAGGAAGCCACTGACAAGCTGTGCAGAAAGCAACTTAAAAATGGTAGGATTTCCACTACTGCAACTTCCAGAAGAGTTACTAGTTTCTGCCTGAGCAGTCGGCCAGGAGCTTGTCTAATCTTCTTTAGGGAAGACACAAGACTAAACGCCCTGCTTTTCTGTGCAGTCATAGTAATCTCTACTACTATGGATTCTCCTTCAATCTCTTTCAGAGAAATTAAGAATGTTGAAGATCAAAGTACTTCTGAAACAAATTCTGTAAATAGTTTAGAATCTATGTTTGCATATAACAGATCTCAAAGTATCAACCATGCTAGTATAGAAGAAGTTGAAACTCAGCCCCAAGCGGCTTGGAAATTACCCCCTATTTCTCCCAGCCAAGTATATCGAGATCTGAGTATGTTTCATCTCAAGGCTGTGTCTAGGGTAATTGTTAAAGAATCTGTAAGCATAATACAACAAAACAGTGATGTTAGCCAAATCATTTCACTAATAAATACCAAAGAGATCCAGAATGAAGCCAAGAAATATAGAACAAATTATCTTCATTTTGGCTGCATCAGAGTTGGGATCAACCCACTTGTACACAAAGGAATAGATGCATATGTTTTATGCACAGTAAGGGATATGACTC